>JAMZAV010016250.1:0-10214 GCA_024449915.1 Sweltsa coloradensis | reverse complement strand
ATTATTAACAATTTTGCAAAGAAATACGGGATTAAATTTTATACGTTTTCAACAAAATTCCCCCTCTTGACAAAAGAGATGTTATAATTTTACCATGTATTAGTCGAAGTGAAGGAAAGATCTAGTCTTACTCTACTCAGCCCGTTTATATTATTCAGAACTCAGTAGTTTTTGTTGATTGGATTGGATATTGATTTGATTGGGTATTGCTTAACGTCTCATATTTATGCAACTTGACTAATCGAGACGAAGGGGGGGGGGACGTAAGGGTTGCCCGCGGGGGGGACAAGGGGGGGAAAAGGCCTGTGCTGGTCAGGAACCAGCCCAAAGCGTATGGGGAGGGGGGCGGGGGGGGGTTCCCCCACGTCGTGGTCGTCTCCGTCTGTTTTTCATCAATTCCGTCCGTGTTGTAATTTGGTCGTCGCCGGTCGGGGAGGAAAGTCAAAGGGAAAAGGGGGAAAAATTTTCCCCCCGACGACGACCCAGAGCTCCCCAAATAGTTTTCAGGGAGAAACATTCGCTAATCCCCGGGGCCAAAAACCACGAGAAGGTTGGCGAGTTAGAAATTTGATGGCCCGGGGGGTTCGTGGTCCCATCCCTACAGCAGTTCGAAACATACTGCTCAAACCTCGTAAAAACTAGAGTACGAACGATTTAAGGTTTTTTCTCAACCGTAAAAAAAAGACAGTCAGCCATTTGAAACGTTCTGAAAGCTGTCGGGATTGCTTTATAATTGCCAGGGCCTAAATCATTTCCTTTCTTAAATCGGGGTTTTTTAACAGAGAAAACGTTGAAGTTTTAATAAAGAATCAAGAAATGGAGAGTATTCTTCATACAGAGGCCGAAAAAACCATTGTAACTTGTTAAAGGGTCAAAACAGATAGGGGCCGACCAGAAAATCTCCTGGGCATTAGCTTATGAACCCGCGCGTAAGAGCCGTCCAGCTGGTCAAGACTGGCGATGCGACTGTGAAGCGCAGAAAACACACACTGACTTCAAGCGCAGACGGAGCCAAATGTAAATCCCCCCCCAAGAATACTTTCCCAGAGCACAATCCACGTGATATCCCCTTCCTGGTACTTTTTATTATACTATTATGTTGTTTATGCAACACTTTGCACTGCCTTGTTGTTCCAAAAGCCCACCTGGTACTATTTGTGCACTTTAACTTCATTGGTTTATTGCTCACCGCCATCCTTATACTTTTGTATCAATTTCTTTGGTGTTGAAAAGGACGCTATGTTTTCTTTGTTTTCAAAAAATGTTTATCATCACAAACTGAAATTACTTACTGCATGGGGCCATTTCGTATGGTCTAGTGTTATTCCTCTGTTAACTTTCGATAAGTTATTTAATAAATACAGTGTTTTTTTACTTGTGATTTGGCCATTCAAAGTGTGTGTTATTGTGTCCGTGGAACCCGCTGAAACAGGGCCTTCTTTTACATCCACCATTTTTTTTCCCCTTTTACATGGCCCTTTCTTTTACCCAGGTTTATTTTTCATTTTTCAAGATCACCCATTCACTCTTGCCCCAACAAAAATTTGGTCCCACCCCGGGCCGTTTTTAAAATTTTAAAACAAGGTTTCCACGGGGGAAAATTTAAAATGGGTTTTTCCCCCCCCCCCCAAAGTAAATCGTTTTCCGGCGATTCAAAAACGCGTTTGAAGGGTTAGGCCTACCGACGTAGCAAAGAGTTTTCCCCCCCAGGGGGCCCCGCCAGCAGCTGAAGAAAGGGGGTCTTTTGGGGGGGACTCTTCAAGCCCCCAGTGGGGGACGCGTGTTTTTTCCAGTGGCCCAACATCATCACAATTCAGAAAGCTATCGCGTAAGGATTGGATTTTTGCTTTTAGGGGTCCAAATATTTATGCAACTTGGTAATCAAGACGAAGGGAGGGGGACGTAAGGGGATGATGCGGGGGGGGCCCAAGGGGGGGGGAAAACATGCCTGTGTGGTAGAACCCAGCCACAAGCATATTGGGGAGGGAGGGGTTTCCCCCCACGTCGTGGTCGTCTCCGTCTGTGTCATCATCCGTGTTTTGTCTTTGTCGTCGCCGTCGGGGAGGGTATCAAAAGGGAAAAAGGGTTTCCCCCGACAAAGCCCCAGAGCTCGCCATTAGTTTCAGGGGGGTGAAAACCCCCTATTTCCCCGGGCCAAAAAAACCGCGAGGGGGGTGTTGATTTGGGAATTTGATCGGCTGAACCTTCATAATGCCTTTTACTATACTTTCATTTTTTTCCCTTCCCCCCAAATAACTTCCATCATGAAAGGCAAGAGGGGTTTGATTTAAAAATTAAAGCGTGGAATAATCCCAACCCGGGGCTTACACGCTTTTAACACCTTTTTAAAACCTTTTGGTCAAAAAACCCACTCAAATCTGGTGCAATCAGAGTTTAGGTCAAAAAAAACTCTTATTTTTTTTTTTGGGGGACCAGTTGGGGGAAATAAAGGGGCGTTCTTGGAAATAGAAGGGAACCAACTTGCGATCGGGAAAATCTGAAAAACCTAAAAGAACAGATTTTGAAACTTTATATTTTGAGGCCTTATGCAAATCTAATCTACTCCCGCCAAATTGGTACCATTTGTACCATAAAGGGGCTTTTGGGGGTTTTTGGGGGAAACCCCGGGGGCTTCACCCACTTTCATAACAAAAAAATGACAAACTTCCTGGTAAAAATTTTACCACAATTCTAGGTGATTCAGTTCTGGTCACAAATCAAAGAACCCTTTAGTCCCCCGCTATACTGGAGAATACTTCTTACGGACATTCATAAATTCCATTATCTGTTTTTCATCATTACGTAATGATCCCCCTACATTAAAAAAAGGAATTTTTTTTTCCTTTGGTCGTTGCAATTTTAAACCAAGAGGGAAAACTTGATTCAAAAAAAAGATAGGGGAAAAACAAAAAAAAAATATTCAAAAAAACACATCAATCCCCCTTTCTCGTTTCTCCCCCACATGTGGAGAAAAACCGGCTCCCGATTTTTCGCCAATTAGTTAACGAAGTAACAAGCAATCTAAATGCATCAAGGGCTTTAATCTGAGTTTTGAAATTTCACGAATTTTTTAATTAAATTTTACCATGGCAGTTTGGGGGAAAAACCACACCGGGGCCGGGAATTTTTGAAAAACAAAAAAAAAAACATGGCGGGGACCCGAGGTTTTCCTTCACTTAAGGGAAATTAGCGTTTTTCCCTGCAAAGAGGCCCACGGGGGACATTCGACCCTACCACCCCAATTTCTAAATTCTAAAAAACTAAAAATAAAAAAAAGGGGACTAAAGTATACCGGGTCTAAGCAAAAAGTTGTTTCCAAAAAGACCAATAAAGTGTTTGCCTTAAAAAGGGGGCCCCAATTATTTGTTTTTAACAATTGTAAACATTTTTAAAAATTTTGCCATTGTCGGACAGGGGGCATGAAAATTTTCCAAAAATGCTTGTGGCAAATGTTTTGCTACCAATCTTTTCAAGGGGCCCAATTTTGCATGCAAAGCTCGTGCTACTGCAAGTGTGGTTTATGCCCCCACCCCACGTTACTTCACGTTTTTACAGATAGGTCTACTCCCGAGGTAGATACGCGGGACAACGTCCCCCCCCACAGGGATAATTATTTGCGAAACTAGCCATCCAAAAGGGAATACACTCGGAAAAAAATAATACGAATAAAGGACATTTTTCGTAAAAGGGGAACAAAGCCTATAACAAGTATTATTGGGCCCCCAAAAGTCAGGTATAGTTCAGGATAGGTTTCGAAAATTTAATCAAATGTCGGGGGCATTACTGGATTCCCAAACCCAAGCATTTCAAATACACTTAACTGCTAAAAAACATTCAATTAAAAAAAGGGGAAGTCAAATCATACACCCATAAAAAAGGTTTTTAAAAAACAAAAACATCGACAACTACGCCCCAGTTTTTCAAAATTTTTTCAGTAAAAAATCTATGGTTATGATTATTTTTTACACATTTAAATTTGTTTATTCTCCCAAAAATCACGGGGGCAGCCTACCTCGTCTCTGTTTGGGGACACCCCCACTTGGAAAAAAATCCTCCGGATATTCAACAAAGCAGATCCCGAACCCATAACCAGGTGAAGTGGGGAAATGCGATCGGGGCCCGCCAAAAAATTTCTACGATCTTCTGGGGGACAGAATTCACTATCTCGCCCAGGGGGTTCCCCCACATTTCGGGGATACGAAGCGGGGGGGATAAAATCGGTGGAAAGGTTTTGCCTTTTTCGGACAGACACTCCCCGCTAAAACACACAGTTTTTCATTAGTAATGAAACCATTTGATCATCAAGTAAAAAGCTTTTTTTGGGAAAAAAAAAAAATCCCAAAACTTATCCCCACAAAGAAAAAAAAAGAATTGAAAACACATTTCAAAAACAAAAAACCGTAACCCAAAGGGAAAAATTTCATTGTTCGTCCCCCCTTTAAAAGGAAAAACAGGGAGTGAAACTAGGTGATTCCAGTTTCCCCAAGCGCGGGGGGGACGGACTGCAGCATTTTAAAAAACGTCGTTTTTAAGGGCGAATACAATGAGAGAAGAATACAATTCTTTTTTACGAGAATTTTCGTGAATTTGGACACATGAAAAAAACGAGGGGCAACGTGTCGACACACTGAAAGTGCTACTACCGGGGCCACACATGCCAGTATTAAGGGAATCTACTACTACTCACATTCGTGCGTTTTCAAATGGGTCAGCAAAATCCAGCAGGGGACAGTCAATAAAACAATTTTATTGGGGCAACTCGGCCCCCACAATAAAAGACGATATTGCTCAATTATCTTTCCCCGGTTAAAGAAACCCCATTAATAGCTTTTCCGGGGCCCACTTTTGCTAAGAATGTAGGGAAGCATCCTAGCGATTGAAAAAACGGGGGAAAAAACGAAATTTTAGGGGGAAGAACCCCATGGAAAAAAACCTGTTCAGGAATCCCAAAACTAACTACAGAAAACAACGGCCAAAAAAAACAGACCTTTTTTCTAGTACACGACCCCTACATCACTTAGCAGACCTGGAAGCTGAAAGAAATCCCACGCCAAACTTTTTTTTTTAAAAAAAACGATTTCACGTAGACGACTGTCTATCAGGTTCAGATAACGGGGAGATGCTCTACAACTCCAGAAAAGATTGCGACTCTGTTTTCCCGGGGAGGGGGTTCCCAAACGAAGGGGGGGGTTTTTAAAAAACCCTTTGCCTTTTGCGGGCTGTTCCGAAGAAGATCGGGGAAAAAACTTCCACCCAGTTGGAACAAGAAAAAGCTTTTTTTTTAAAACTCAGGCTTGCTAGGGGGCCCCCCTGTTTTCTGATCACTTTCAGATAATGATCGATTCTTCGACTCCTCGGGGGCCAAAAAGGCAAGCTACAAAAACCCTTTTTTACCCAAACGTAAAAGTCCCCCCCCATCAAAACGTAACTACTATTTTCGATCCACTGGGATTAAAAAGCCCCTTTGTCATTAACTACAAGATTTTCTACACATTTGGGTAGAAAAGTAGATTTTGGGATATTTTTTTAAAACCCCCAAAATAATCTTTTGGAAGAGAAATCTAAAAATCAACTTCCCAAAACCATAAGCCCCCCCAAAAAAAGGGTTCAACGATAGTTCTAGGTCACAGGAATCATTTCTGACATAAAACTTCACGGATTCTCCGTGCTTCCCGAAAGGGGGCTTTGGAGCTTGCATAAAATCTCCGACCCACTAAACAAAAGGGGGTCAAACTTAAACCTTTTTTACTTTGCTCTAAGTCAAAGGCCCCCCCCTTTGAAAAGAATTTCGATTCCACGTTGGAATTATGCGGTTCACTTCTACTCGCCAAATTGTTAAAAAAAGACAGGGGAAAATTTTCTCCTTTTGACATTGGTTCTAGTTTTTTACCACAGAATTACAATAGTTTCTTGAAGGGTCAAGGTCATCCACACAAATGAAAAAAACATTTTCATTGCAAACAGAGTTAAAACAGAAATAAAGAATCACTGCAAATCCAAAAGGCAAAAAACCTTGCACACCCACCCAAAATCCAGCAGCCCCCTTATATCAAGGGGAAACTTCTGCAGAAACTTTTGCCACTTGTGACTTATGGGGGCCACGCCCCACAAGGTTGTCCTAGATTTATATTGTGGCCAGTTTTCCAAAGTGCAGTCAATTTCAATTAAAAAGACTTTTGCCGGGAAAAAACAAAACCCCTATGACCCAATCACTGCCACCCAAGCAAGAAAAGAGGGGCATTATCTGAATTTCTCAAAACTAATAAAACTAAACGTGAAAGGGGCCCACACTGTCTTCGTTTTTTGCTACAACGGTCGCAAGCCATCAGCGGAAGGAGAAAACTCCCCTATATCTCCCGCAGAGCCCCCCCAAAAAAACACTAAAGATGCACAAAATAGCGAAAAGTGAAGCTAATTTGCCGGGGGGGGACATCCAAGTTTGTTAGCATAAAGGGGAAATTTCATAAAAAAAGCAAATAAAAATCTCACCATTTTTGGATATTTAAGGCATCTGGGGAGGGGAGGTGGGGACTCCAAAAAATCATTACTGCCATTTGAGTAAAAAAAATCAAATCATAATGCCACCCACAGTTTTCTCTCACTAAAATGCTCATTATGAATGAAACATTACGACTGTTACACCCCCCTTCAGCACAAATGTTGGGGGGGGGGGGGGCCCGTCATCACTTCGAAAAACATTACGGGATACCATCCATAAGGGGGACGAAATCCTGAGTTTTACATTGCATCAGTTTTTGCCGTGCTACAAAATTGAAGGACTTTTCTTAACGCAGAAAACTCATGGGGGGAAACTTCCAGCTCCTAAAATTTAAAAACCAGCTCGCCCCTTTCTAAAACCACAGGAGTCTTTACGAGGACCGTTTTTCGTAAAAACAAGGATTTTACACGTAGCAAAGTTAAATTGAAGGCATACATCGCTATTTTTGGTGTCTAGCCAAAGGCCTTTTCCACATTGAATTAGTCATTTTGATAGGGGACTACCGAGGCTTTCAATTGTGTTTAAAACGATTCAATCACGGCGGGGGTAAAGTTAAAAACATTTATAGCGAAAAAAGGATAAAACTTTTTGGTGCCAATCACCAGCTTGTTGCCCTAAACAATAGTTAAAATCGAAGTTACATCAAGATCTCAAAAAAAAAACCATGCTGTCCGATAATTGTAATGGTTGTCATGCCCCCCCGTTTCCCCACACTTGGGGGGTTTAGGGGAGGCTGCCGTTAAATCCTTAAAAAATTACCATCTCAAGGGTTTAAATTTGAAAAACTCTCTCACGTTTGAACAAATGTAATTTTTACTACAAGATTGAAGTTTGCAAAAAAAACTCACGCCCCCTTATTGCCCTTAAACTGACCTAATGATATATTTTTTAACAAGTCCAGCTTTTTCTAACGGCGAGGAAACACCGTATACGAACCCAATTTTATGAAAACCCAATTTTTCATACGTTGAATGATGGAAGAAAAATTTTCCCAACACTCCATCAGTCATCGGGAGGAAATGGTAAAAGTGATTATTACAATCTTTGAAAAAAAGACGGGAAGGGGGTCTAGTTGTAGTCCAAAATTTTTCTAGAAGGCACAGGGGGTCCGGTGAAGAAGGGGGGACAACCATTTTTCCTCTCCAGTGGCAGCTTGCGGGAATCACCCCCTACTTTATGGGCCGAAGGAAAGGTTCGGTGGTCACAATAAAGGGGGGACTTCTCGGGGGGGAAAAATTAAAAAACGCCCAATAGTGAAATTGTGCCCACTTCCCAAAAAATGTTTCAATTTTTCCCTTTCTTAAAAATTTTTCATTTTTTGGGCCCCAGTATTTTTTGCAAACACTTTCCCATGCCTTTTTTTTTTTTTCCCCAGCCATTCCTGGTTACTATTTGTGGCACTTTAACTTCATTGTTTATTGCTCACCGCCCTTTCCTAATTTTTTTGGTACCCCCCCCAATTTTTTTTGTGTTAAAAAAGGACGCATGTTTCTTTTTTCAACAATTATTTTCATCACACTAAAATTTTATTTTATGATCGGCCTTCGATGGTCAGTGTTTTTCTCTGTTAATTTTCGATATTTTTTAAAAAAATACAGTGTTTTTTTTTTTTTTTTTTTTTGGGGCCCCAAAGGGGTTTGTTTTGGGGCCCGTGGTCGCTGAACCGGGGGTTTTCATTTACATTTCCACTCATTTTTATCTTTAACAGGGGCCTCCATTCACTCCAAGAGTTTCATTTTCTCTTTCTGTAATCACCCTTTTCATCTCTTTCCCCAACAATATAGTGTTAAACATAAAACGCGTATATGTTTGGATCTTTTACTGAAGGTCCACATTAAAGTTTAACCTCTTTTTAAAAGAGAGGGTTTTTTTTAAATTTATGGTTTAAGGTCGGGCCCCTGGGGTTGGGGTCCCCTTGCGGGGGACACCCACCTACCCCCCCCCCCGAGGAGCAGGAGCCAATTTGCTTATGTCCTTTTTTATGGTCAGCGGGGCCATTTGCGGCTTCATCACACAAGGCAACTAACATTGTATGGTCACCAGGGGGACCCCTATTTTACGTCTTTGGCAGGAGGGTTTCCCAAAAACATTTTTTGTAAGGGCCTAAAAAAAACTTTGTTTTGGTTACAGGCGAAGGGGTAAAGCAAAAAAAATTTTTTGGCTTACAGTCGAATGAGAATATGGCAAAACTCATTGGCGACTTTATTGAAGGGGTATATAAGCGCTAAATTTATTTCTCCCAAAATTGTTTTTCTACAGGTCCCTTTTTACCATATAAAACGACCAAAAATTTTAAAAAAATCAAAACCGTGAATTTTTTTAAATTATTATTAAAAATTTTTTTCGTCATTATTCGCGTCGGCGAGTTGCACTGCGGTGCCTTGTGATGTTTTTTGAAAAATTTTACAGCCTTTCCGCCGTGGATCGTGGGGCCCTCGCCCGATGCGCGCAAGTTTTCCCATGCATCACTTTTCCCTCTTTTTTAACAAACTGTCCATTCCAAATTTTTAAAACTCAGTACAGCTCAGTGGACTAATTATCTGGTAAGGCTAAGAGCATAATTGAATGTGTGGGTGTGCTTTTTAAAAACTTATAGTTTTCCCGTGTGTATGTGATGTGTGTTTCATCTGTTTTTACCTGGAAAAAAAAGTTTGACCATAGCGAGTGAGTTTTTAATTTTATTATATTTTTTTTTAAAAACGGTGTAATTTATTAAACCCAAAACAAATGTCAGGAAAACAAAAAAAAAACTAAACATTAAAAAATATACTTGATTCCAAATTTTAAAACCAATACAAAACGTAAACAAAATTTTAAAATTTTTGCCGGTTGTTATGTTACGGATCCCCAACAACAAAGGGAGAAAGGGGGCCCCTCTGCCTTTTTGGGCCGTCTAAGGGTTTTTATGACCCCGATTCCCAAATAGAACCATTAATCCAAAAATTTTTAAAAAATGGTGCCAAGTATTATCCGGGACAGCCCCCCCCGAACCCCAAACACAGTCGCGTTTGCTCGAATCATTTTAAAAAAAACCGTTACAATGCGAAGTACTTTTCCCAAGTAAAATAGCGAGAACATCCGAGGAAAAACCCCCCCCCCCAGAATGAAAATGCCGTGCCCAAACGTTAAGGGGAAGGGCAAAAAGTTCGCGGGTGGGCCTACAACAAGACAAAAAAATGCATTCAAAGTTCCCCGGACAGTATAGGAACCAGTGCGACCCTGGGGACGAGCACTGGGCATCCAAAAACATATTATGAAAGGGGGGGACAGACACAACCGATCCCCAGGGCAAAGGTAGATGAATGTGGGAAACTTCGTTTCACATTTTCATCCAAAAAACCAAAACGAAGGATCCTAGCAAAAACACGGGGGGGGACAGTTCAGGGGGGGGACGGGGGGTGAAAAATGACATTTCACGGACGTCCATTTCCTCGTTTACGCTTCTTGGTTAATGCCAGTTGCTTAAAAACTTGCCCACGCAAGCATTGGCAATTTTTCTCCCTATCGAGAATTCCAAACAAAAATCTGTCATCGGGGTACCAGTTGATAATCAAATCCACGTGCATTGACCGGTCACACGGTCACAGGTACTCTCCCCCCCCACTCACGGCAATAACAATGGGTCACTGGGGAAAAATTTGATATTGCGTCACCCAAATTTTTACGTCGGGGCGAGTTTTCAGGCATTTCAAGACTTAAGGGTTCTTTTTTAAAG
>JAMZAV010016249.1:0-10773 GCA_024449915.1 Sweltsa coloradensis | reverse complement strand
AAAAAAAAAAAATTTTCAAAAACAATTAAAATAAATGGGGCCCAAAGCTCACCCCCTTTTTACATTTTCGCATTCTATTATTCATAAACGTTCATGCCCGAAAACTATATCCTTAAAATTTGGTAAAAAATTAATTTGCACGAACTATTACGGTCAAATTAATAGTTTCAAAATTAAATTTTTCCAAGTTTTTTAAAGGATCTAGTTATAGATGTACAAGGGTACATGAGCTTGCCCGGGGACCCTCCATTTTATCTCATTGCTTTGAAGGGTAAAAAGGTTTTGACTGTTTTTTTTAAAAATTTTTTTGTATGCGTGGGACCTCATTACTTTTTCAATTATAAAAAAAAAAATAATAAATTGTATTTAGAGTCTATCCACTCAGTTAATAACGATTTTCCAGGGAGGATTTAAAATAAAAAGCGACCAACCCAAACCCATGTAGGCCCCGCGCAATCGACGAGTGGCGATAACCCAAAACCAAAGACGATATTTTTAATAGGAAATAAGCAATCAGTGGTAACAGTGGAAACACCCGCGAATAAACGCCAGAATCAACAAGGCCCTTTTCAAAAAACAACTCGAATTTATATGTGCTTCGTTGCTAGGACGGCCCCCAAGTCACCGTTTACAAGCTCCTAAGACACGAACTGATGGACTTAAAACCCAAAATCAGAAGTTAAAAAAACTACTGACTTTAGCGGGTATCAAACCCGGGCCCTTTCTGATTGGAACAGATACGAACAACAAGCCCAAACGAGCCACACATTTCTTTTGCAATTTTTTTTTTCATTGTACGCATGAGGTGTTTATTGTAAATTTTCTAAAATTGTTTATTATTACCGTACTAGGGAACGACGAGTCGTTGTTAGAGAGTGAGTGGGCCATGTGTTGAGTACCCGTAAATTCTCTTTCATCCCCCTATAAGGCGGAAAGATTTTGAAATTTTCTGGCGTATTTAAAATATGAACATGTTTTGAAAAGCATTCAATACTATGGAAAAAATAGCAGTAAAAACACAGTTAAACCATTAGGCCCACGGCGTGGGGGGGTTTTTTGGGTTTTGTTAATTTATTTTTGTTTGAAAATTTTTTTTGTATAGGAAAAAACGCTTAAAATCCCGCCGGTTTGGATGAGGTTTGGGGATTTAGCGCCATGGTTATGGGATTTTCTGTTGTTCTGTGAAAAAATTATGAAAGTTCCAATTTTTTTTTTTAAATTTTAATTTTAATTTTAAAAAAAAATAAAATTAATTTTTTTTTTTTTTTTATTAAAACGTAATTTTAAAAAAAAAAAAAAAATCAAAAAATTGGGATTTTTACAAGAAAAAATTTTTCAATTGCGCCAAATTTCACACGAATATATAAATTAATAAAATTTAAGGTTTTGTGAAAAACTTATTACAATGGATCAAGCATGTAGGGGTATAAGTAAAAAAAAAATTTTTTTAAAAAAGAAAAAAAACCCCAAAATTTCTATTTTCATTAGAATAATTTTTTTGATTGTCTCAAATTTCCAGAAAAATCTTAATTCATAAAATTAAGGTTCTGGAAAAAAAAAAATTAAAATGGATTAAGCTGTGATGTTATAAATAAAATAAAAATTTTTAAAAAATCGAAAAAAACGTAAAATTGCGATTTTTATGAGAAAAATAATTTTTTTGATGGCGTAAAAAAAAGTGCAGTTTTAAATTCAGAGATTTTTAAGGCCTCCATAAAATTTCACGCAATTGGAGATGGGTTACCCGGGGGAACGTGCTAAAAAACAAAAAAATACAAAAAAGAAAGAAAGAAAAAAAAAAAAATTCCGGTTTTTTTTCCCCCATGAGTAAAATGGAATCTTCGTTCGCTCGCACGCCGCTACGCTCATCCAACAATTGAAGATGTTTTTTAATATTGTATGAGTATGTATGTATTTTTAGTATGTATGTATGTATGTATGTATGTATGTATGTATGTTGTAGTATGTAGTAGTATGTATGTATTATGTATGTATGTATGTTTTATGTATTAGATGGAAGCTTCCAAACGCTTTTTCGGGGCGTTGTGGATGGCTTTATTTTTTTTTTAAACAAAAAAAGTGTAAAATTGCGTTTTTTCATAAAAATTTATTTTTCATTGCCTCAAATTTACACAAATATAAAAATTTCAAAAAATTAAAGGTTCTGTGAAATATCATTACGGCGGAAAAGCATGTAGGTTTAAGTCGGAGAATTTTTTAAAACTTTAAAAAAATGGGAAAAAATTGCGTTTTTCAAAAAAAAATGATTTTTTGATTCCCCCAAAAATTTTCCCCGGGGAACAATTTTAAATTCATAACAAGGAAAACGTTTAAATCCCCCCGGTTGGGATGAGGTTTTGGTGTTTAGCGCCATGTGTTTATGCGGATTTTTTTGTTCTGTAAAAAAAAATTTAAACTAAGTTCAAATTTTTTAAATTAAAATTTAAATTTTAAAAAAAAATAAACTTATTTTTTTTTTTTTAATTAATCGTAATTTTAAAAAAAGAAAAAAACAAAAAATGGATTTTTACAAGAAAAAATTATTCGATTGCGCCAAATTTCACACAAATTTTAAAAATTAATAAAATTTAAAGGTTCTTTTTTAAAAAAACTTATTACAATGGACAAGCATGGGGTGTAATAAGTAAAAAATTGTTTTAAAAAAGAAAAAACCCAAAGTTTCTATTTTCATTAAAAATTTTTTTCGATTGTGCTCAAATTTCACACAAAATATCAAATTCATAAAGTTAGGTTCTGTGAAAAAATCTTAAAATCGGATTAAGATGTAATTTTATAAGTAAAAAAAATTTTAAAACAATCAAAAAAAAATCGTAAAATTTTGCGTTTTTATGAGAAATAATTTTTCGATAGCGCTAAAAAAAACGTGGCAGTTCAAAGTTCAGAGATTTTGAAGGCCCCTAAAATTTCATCGCAATTGGAGACGGTTTACCCGGGAAATCGTGAAAAACAGACAAAAATCAAAAGAAAAAAAAAAAAGAAAAAAAACATTCCGGTTTTTTTTCTCCATGTATGAAATGGAATCTTCGCTTCGCTCGCTACGCTACCAATTAGGTTTTTTGTGAAAAAATTAAAAATCGGATAAAGATGTGGGTGTTACTGGGAAAAACGTTTAAGTCCCCCCGCGTTTTTGGATAGCGAATTTGGTGCGGGACGTGAGCCTGCTGTGCCCGGTTTTGGAAATCGCTGCAAAATTTTTTACATAAAATATTTTAACTAGCTCAATCGTTTCACACAGGAACCCTAAGCTTCAATTTTATATGTAATCAATTCTTTTAAATTTAAATTTATCAAACCCGACAATTAGGTCATCAGGAATTTTTACATAAAAAAAGGGTTTTGAAAGACCCTTTATCCCTTTTTATTTACCTTTTTTCTCTGCTGTATCTCATCCCCCCCGTTGTCCCTGCCGAGGGGCTAGGCCCCCTTTGTCGTCTATCCCAAGGCAAATTTGGTAGCTACTTGGGTTTTTAAAGGTTGCTTTTTAAAAAAATGATAGTATGTTTTTTAGTTTAAAACCCAAATTTTAATATTTTTGCTTTTTGGTTTGGTGATAATTAAAACATGGCGGGTTTTCCCTCCCCAAAGAGCTCTTTGGGCCTAACTTATGTACTATTACAAAAATTAGAGGTTTTTTGACAGAATTGGAAAAGTTTACTTGTTATGTCGAGACATTACTTATCCTTATGTAGTCTTACCCAAATTTTATTGCCCCCCCCGGTACTTTTCGTTCGTTGTTTTTATTTTTTTGGTTTATTAACTTTCACTAATGCCCATCATAATGAAAAATATTATTCACACTAACTTGAAATTTATGGCGCATATTTATCGACGCGTTGTTTGATTTTTGATTTTCCGCCCGCTGGCGAATCCTCACTCCAATTAAAATTTCGTGGGGGGTTCTTGGTGTTTAGTTTTACCTTAAACACGAGTAACGGATTATATTAGATTGTTTTTTTTGGTAAAAAGATTCTTTCTGTTTAGCTTTGCTTCTAAAACGATGTAACGGATGTATTATGATTGTTTTTTGGGAATTAAGATTCTTGTCTGTTTGTTTTGCCTCAAACACGGGTATGGGATGAACTCGCTGTTTTCGGGGTAGCTCGGATGGTTATGACGATTAGGCAACTGGCCCCACTCGGGGTATCACGACGTTCGACTTTGGACAAGCCCCCCACTCGCGGTTGACGCTTTGATAAACGATGTTACAGATATTGAATTTTCTTCAGTCCCTCAAATTTACTGTTTTTCTTACATTAATTACTTTTGTTTAGTTTTTGACACATCTTACACTTTCTATTCAAGATTACCCCCACGTTTATGTTTACCAATCAAAATTTGATTTTTTCACTCTTAACATCAAAAAACTTCATTATTCCCCTTCACAAGTAAAACAACTTAGTCCCGTCTTTTCATAAGTCCCCCCAAAAAAATTATGTACCACCCATCCTGCTTATCTGACGGCCTGGTTGCCCCCTACTTGGGAAAACTGTCCACACGCCCGATAGGCCACCACACGTCCCCCCTAACACCCCACGAAGACCACACTCCTCACCCCCAATTACATTTAAATTGCTTTCCCCCCAATCCTTTGGGAAAAGCGCATGGCGCTGCAATTTCTCACTGTTTCACCCCCACTTTTGGACGTATCTAGTTTTCTTCGAATCCAACGATATCTATTGTGCTGTGCAATGATATTTTCTTCCCAGTTTTAAAAAAGTGGGACTTGGGACCTTCGGGCCCTGAACCCCAAGTTACCCCCCTATCGGGCCCAGACTATTTTGTTGTTACTGCGACAATCACTGTCCCAAGAATGATTTTAGTTTGGGTATTTAACTTAATTTTTGCCCATGCACACTAATGTGTCTCGTCGACCTGCATTTGGACGTCCACTGCAAGACTTCGCTAGCAAAAATTCGAGACGGATGGCGGGGTTGTGAATTCGGCCCCTTTTCACCTGTCACTGTAAAGCCCAAATTATTACTCCACACAGTACGCCTGACTGCCTATTCCCTCAATCCCAGATTCTTTAAACCCTTTAAGGGGATCACACACCTGTAAATCGGTCCTAGGGCCCCTTATCATTTGGGGATTTATTATTATTAATCAATATTAATATTCAATCAAAAGGTTGAAAAGCAGAAGAGTAATCACTAAGTTGATTGGAAAGAGCAACCCCCTAAAACTTAGTATGCAAAGAGCTATCCCCAATTTTATATGGAAATGAGCTACCCTCTTAAAACGTTGTATGCAGATTTTAATGCGAATTATCGATAGGGGTCGGTAGGCAGCTCCAACCGACAGGCATTGAGCTGTCATGTGTTTTTGCGAATTTTTGTTGTTCTGTGAAAAAATCATTACTTAGTCGAAAAATTTTTTTAAATGAAAAAAAATTAAAATTAAATAAATTAACTTAATTTTTTTTTAAAAAATCGTAAATTTTTTCGTAATTTTAAAAAAAAAAAAAAATCGTAAAATTTCAATTTTTTAAGAAAAAATTATTTGATGCGCTCAAATTTTTCACGAGTATATTAATTAAAAAATTAAGGTTTTAAAAAAAATCTTTCAATAGGATAAAGCAGTAGGTGTTATATTCAAAGAATTGTTTAAAAAAAGAAAAAAACCCCTAAAAATTTCGATTTTAGAGAAAAATTTTCGATTACGCTCAAAATTTCACACGAATATCTTAAAATTTATAAAAATTTAAAGGGTTTTGTTTAAAAAAACATTACAAACGGATAAACATGTAAGTGTTTTAAGTCGAAAAATTTTTTTTAAAAAAACGAAAAAAAACGTAAAATTCGTTTTTTATAAGAAAAAATTTTTCCCCATTTCGCCAAAAACGTGGCAGTTCTAAGTTCAAGATTTCGAAGGCCTCCAAAAATTTATCGCAATGGGGTATCGGGTTTTCGGAAAACGGTTAACAAACACACAAAAATAAAAAAAAAAAAAAAAAGGAAAGAAAAAAAAAAAAAGAAAAAAAAAAAAATTCCCCATTTTTTCTCCAGTTAGTGAAATGGAATCTTCGCTTCGCCGCTACGCTCGCACACCCTCCCAAAAAGGAAGAATTGTTTAAAAAAACGAAAAAAATCGTAAAATTGCGATTTTAAAAGAAATAATTTTTGATTGCGCTCCAAAAGGGCAGTCTAAGTTCAGAGATTTCGAAGGCCTCCATAAAATTTCATCGCAATTTGGGGTTCGGTTTAGCCGGAATCTGTAACAAAAAGACAAAAAAAACAGAAAAAGAAAAAAGAAAGAAAAAAAAAAATTCCGGGTTTTTTTTCTCCAGTGTAGGAAAAGGAATCTTCGCTTTGCCCCGCTACGCTCATCCAAATTTAAAGGGTTTTTTGAAAAAATCATAACAATCGGATAAAACATGTAGGTGTTACTAGGAAAAACGCTTAATCCCCCGCCTTGTTGAGACGTAATTGGTGCATTGAGCTGTCATGTGTTTTGCGAATTTTTTGTTGTTTTTGTGAAAAAAAACATTACTTAGTCGAAGATTTTTTTTAAATAAAAAAAATTAAATTAAAAATTTAAATTAATTTTTTTAATAAATCGAATTTTACGTAATTTTAAAAAAAAAAAAAATCGTTAAATTTCAATTTTCATAAGAAATAATTATTCGATTGCGCTCAAATTTTACACGAGTATATTAATTTATAAAAATTTAAAGGTTCTATAAAAAATCATTACAATAGGAAAAGCATGGGTGTTATAGTCAAAGAATTGTTTAAAAAAAAAAAAAAAACCCGTAAAATTTTATTTTCATGGAAATAATTTTTTGATTACGCTAAAATTTTACACGAAATTTAATTAAAAATTAAGGTTTTGTTAAAAAAAACATTACAATCGGTAAAGAAGTAAATGTTAAAGTCGAAGAATTTTTTAAAAAACGAAAAAAATCGTAAAATTGCGTTTTTATAAGAAAAATTTTTCCCGATTGCGCTCAAAAACGGGCAGTTCTAAGTTCAGAGATTTTGAAGGCCTCCCTAAAATTTATCGCAATCGGGTATCGGTTTTTGCCCCGGGAAACGGGTTTAAAAAACAACAAAAATACAAAAAAAAAAAAGAAAAAAAAAAAAAAAAACATTCCCGGGTTTTTTTCTCCCGTTGAAGTGAAAGGAATCTTGCTTCGTCGCTACGCTCCCTCCAATAAGTCAAAAAATTTTTAAAAAAAAAAAAAAGTAAATTGCGATTTTTTTAAAGAAAAAATTTTTCGATTGCGCTCCAAAACTGGCGTTCTAAGTTCAGAGTTTCGAAGGGCCCCCAAAAATTTCATGCAATTGGGGTATCGGGTTTTGCCGGGAATCGTGTGGACAAAAACACAAAATCAACAAAAAAAAGAAGAAAAAAGAAGAAAAAATCATTCCCCGGGTTTTTTTTCCAGTGTAGTGAAATGGGAAATTTTGCTTCGCTCGCTACCCCTCATCCAACAATAAATTTTGGGGGAAAAATTAAATAATGTAAAAATAGGGGAGGTTTACTCAAAATTCCCAGCGGAGTTTTGGGGGAACCTTGAGCGTGCAAGATTCGATACACCTTCATCCTGTATGCAATTTTTTACAGCCCGACAAATCTAATTTTTAAACAACTTCAAAAAAAACCATTTTCGTTAAAATTTAATCCTACGCGTTTCCGACTATTTTTCAATTTATTATTTCTTGTAGATTTAAATCGAAACAGATTTTGTTCATTTTGTTAGCACTTCTCAGTTAACTCGCGCCAGATAATCTATCTGTTTAAAATTTCAAGCGCAATCTATTCAGCAATTAGGCTGATTTTTATAGTACCAAACGCACACACCCACACACAGAATGACCGAAGGCCATTTGATTTGAATTGTAGACTTCAGTCGCTGAGCTCCCTCGTATAAACAGGTTTATATAAAAGCTTTATTTCGATGCCTTTGAGATCTTTGTTTTTTTTTTTTCTTTCAAAAGGCGCTTAATGTCCATGTAAAAATATAAACTTTGTATCCCCGAAACTTGACGAATTAGTAAGTAGTAGCATTGAGTACATAACCATAGGTTCCATAATCTAAGGTAGTAGCCTAGCCAGTATCATTTAGGTATACCCAATTTTTACCTAGAAGAAATGATGTTACCCCTATACAAATATGCATGTGTAGTCATCTGTAGCTAAGTGCTAAATTCCCCTGATTAGGCCATATGACAGCTGATGACAGTTTTAAGTTATAACAAGTTACATGATGACTGGGTTTCATCTCGAAAACACCCCAACTCGGCTTGCGTAGGCCTATAAGAAAGTGCCAGAATGTTAGCCCACCGCGGCTTGGCTGGCGGCGCCCGAACGGACGGGAACCTAGATTACTTACCTATCCTAGATTTTGCTGACTTGTGGCTATAGTTAACAACGTGCAGAAGCAAAAAAGCTCATCAGCTCATTATTCCTCCCCCCTTCAACCCAATTGAATAAAAAGTTCCCCGCGCCTGTGAACCAAATAAACGTACAAAATGGGTTTTACCATGATTCAAAATAAAAAAGTGTTTTTAAACTTGGTTATTTTCAAACTATGTCCCATCGGGCAAATAATCTCCATACAAAATATCAACTATCAATGATATTGTCGTATGCCAGCATCACTCTTCACGTATATTTTTGAATAACGTGCCGCATCCAAGCCGCGGTGCTCTAACTGCTAATACACTGGGGGCAGTAAGCAAAATTTTTGATTTGCAACTATTGTTTTAAATTAATGTAATAGTTCGTGCAGTTTGTTTGCACACTCTTTCAATAAGCCTATATTTTTTCGTAAGATGTACTTTTTATAGTCTTACTTCCCATGCATCGAAGTGTAAACCTAGTCAGTGCAGGCAGTGTATTCACTGTTCACTTCCCATATACACCATTATTCACAGTCATTCGTATTACATACGTACAGTATAACCCCTGAAAAGTATTACAGTATCCTTCGTAAACCATATCAGAACTCTGTGTGGTAACAACAAACTGGCTTACAAATTCATCCAAAAATATATATAAATATTATATTTTGGGGGTATGCCCTTTTCCAACCACTTATATCACATTTCTATGTGTTAAATAATTAATAAATAAATAAATATAGGTATAAAGTATTGTTGCAAAGATGGGGTCTACTTCTCGCTCCTCTTATACACCCTCACACCCCTATTGGATTTCAGAAGTGGTTCTTCCCTGTGTATTTATTTTGAGGGAAAATACTCCTAGTACAGTGCGGGTAGAGATTTTGACAGACGGATCTAGTTCGGGTATAGTAAACTGCTTCGGGTTTTCAGGCCAAGTCGTGTAAGGAAACAATAATGAATTTTGCATTATTTTTTATCTTATTTAAAAAAAACGCAAAAAAATATAAATTGTTTTGGACCGGCACCTCCACCATCCCCAAAAAATATATATTTTTGTTACCAGAAAATCGCTTTACACAGAACAAAATCACAATTGCTTTGAAAATTACTTGTCCCATGTTAATGTTGAGTAGCACCCTTGAGACAGGAGTCATTGTCATTGAGTGTATTAGGATACTTGTCTACCCCCAAAAAAGTAAAAAGGTAAAAAAATTGAAATCTGATCAAAAGAACATAAAAAAAAAAATTAGTTTTTTAATTAAGTAAATAAAAGTTAATAATATATTTATAGTTTAATTTTTTTTCGTAGGATGCCCGCTGTAGGGTATTTTACATCAGATTTAACCGGACCCTCTACAGTAACTAGGTATATTGCGGATAGGGGCAATAATTGTGAAGGGATGTTGGAAGTCTATTTAAGAGGACTCAATCCCTTGCATTCGCATTAACGACTGAGGAAACTCTTGGTTAAAACCCTTCAGTCAGGATTGCCGGTCTCTACGGGGTTCGAATCCGGGACCTCCTGATCAGAGTCGAGCGCTCAGCGCTTGAGCCAACACTGTATTCAAATGATTCTTTACTTCCTTTTCAATGTACTTTTGCTATCTATAAAATTGTGGGTTATGCTAAACATTTCCATCAATTTCTATTTAGTTTTGCAATAATTTGTCGTTTTATTCAATTGGCACTCTTCAACACCAAGTAAAAACAGGTTATATAGGCTGATAAGTGATTGCATAAGTACATTTACTTGAAGAAATTTTAACTTTATGATTAACAAATTCTTCTTTTTTTTAATAAAGTTCCCAAAGTTTTTTAAGAAATAAATGTTATTGAGAAAATAACGACTACAACACTGACTTTTGATGTTACTTTTACCTGTTTTGACTATTTTGATGAGACGGATCATCTCTCATTTTTGGTTCAAGTAAACACGATACGTTTTCATTGTTTTGTGTTGTTATATTGGTTATGTATTTGGCTGAGCATAGCGAGCAAAGCGAGCGAAGCGAAGACTTCAATTTCACTGACCCCCCAAAAATTTAGCTCGGTTGTTTTTTTGTGTGTTTGTTTGTTTTTGTTTGTTTGTTTGTTTGTTTGTTTTTGTTTTTTTTGTCTGTTTGTTCGCACGATTCCGGGCAAACGGCATATGCGATCTTGATGAAAATTTGACAGGGCCTTCGAAAAATCTGAACTTAGACTTGCCCGTTTTTTGGGTACAATCGAAGAAATATTTCTCATGAATATCGTACTTTTACGATTTTTTTCGATTTTTTGTGCGATTTTTCGGCATTTGGGCAATTCGACCAAGGGTGGGGCTACAAGTTCATATTATACTGGGCATTAGGTTATGGTGATTTAGTACATTTTAAAGAAAAAGTTTAAAAGAGGGCAGTAACAAAAA
>JAMZAV010016248.1:0-11617 GCA_024449915.1 Sweltsa coloradensis | reverse complement strand
ACGGCGGAACGGTAATAGCAAGTCCTAGCACGTTGCATTCGGACAACAGGGGCGTAGGAACGGGGGGGGATGGAGGGGAAACTCCCCCCCACATTTTGGCTAGACCCCCCCAGTGGGGGGGTCAAGCCAGGTATGGGTGTCATTTGCTAACTTATAGCTTGTTGGGTGATTTTTAGGATTTTTACTACAGTCGGGCTTGAAAACAAAAAGGAAGGTTTTTGTTAAAAATTTTAGAAAGATTCAGTAAGAGACGTAATTTGCCAGACTAGATTATAGCCATCTGATTTTAGACTAATAAGTAATATTCATTATATTTTGTGCAGTGTGTTCACTCCCAAGCAGACTGTCAACCGATTTCAGTTAGGTGATCAATCTTCAATGCAATATTAGCTTCAAAATGTAACCCTTATTCACAATTAAAATTCGCCTGAAAACGTGTTTCAGGTCACAGTGGCGGATACAGGGGGGGGCGGTGGGGCGATCGCCCCCCCCCATGATTCTTTAAAAATTAAAAAAAATGATTTTATTATTTTATTGTGCACGCACCAAATGCACTCTAAAAACCTGTTTTAAAAATTTTTCGCCTGCGGCGCTATTTATTTAAAACTCCCAATAAAAATCAACTTTTCTTTATGTTGTCAGAAATAATCAGTTTGCCTCTGAAATGTGTCTGCATCAGTGTACTTCGATTTATTAAGTTGTCCTCCTAGTGAATCGTTTTTTAACTAAATAGGATAGACGTTTAATAAATAAATAAAATGATGAATTGAAAATAAGATCAAACGTTTATAATAATGTTGCAATCTAGGCCAATGCTGTAAATTGGAAGCTCGACATGACGACAAAACAAATTGGTGCACACAAACTACATTGTTTCCGTATTGCATTCCGCCCACCACTTTTTTCTAAAACGCACCAAATGCACTCTAAAAACCTGATTTTCAAAATTTTCGCCTGCGGCGCGATTAATGGGGGGCGGCCCCCCATACCCCCCGTGCGTCCGCGCTTAGTCCCTTTCCCACGACTGTACATGCACACGCAAATCGCCCCCCCCCATGATTATGTCCTAGATCCGCCACTGTCAGGTCACCTATCAAGGGCACTTTTTTTTTAAATCTCGCATACGGCAAAAAGCCTCCGGCGGCTGAGACCCCGGTTTGCCCACCCAACCTCGTCGTCAACTTTAGTGTGACCCCCCCCCCCCCCCCGCACTAAAAAAAAGTTCCTACGCCACTGGACAACAAACTAGGGAAACTGTGACCAAAGATGCTGTGACTGTGGAGATACCACCGCTTTCAACACACCAACAAATAATATGTATAATACAACAGCACGAAAGAAGAAATTAGTACCTAATCTACTCTTTCAAAAGCTTACTGCAGAATAGCAACAAACAGTGGCGTATGAACCGGGGGAAGGAGGGGGGGAAATGCCCCCCAACTTAAGTTTGGCCCGGGGGGGGGGGGGGGGGGCAAACTTACGCCGAGGCTTCCTAACTTCCAAAACGATCCTACGCCTGGCAACAGTTGAGAAACCTAGTCTCACAAGCAAAAGCTTACTATCAAGGGCGTCCGCAGGAATTTCGTCAGGGAAAAAAAGAAAAAAATATATAACTTGTAGCTCCCGTGGGACAAGCATGGGGGGTTTGGGGGGCAGAGCCCCACAACAATAGCGTCGCAAGCGAAATTTTTGGAAATCAGATTTTTTAGAGTGCATTTGGTGCGTTTTAGTAAAAAGTAGCGGGCTGAATGCAAATACCAAAATAATGTAATTTTTGTGCAGTCGATACTCGAAACTAGAAAACCACCAACTAACGCTAACGTCCTGACGAGATGATCATGTTACATCCGCCGTAAATATTATCGATATTATCTACTACCTTTATTTATTTTATTTATTTATGTACCTTTGGGTTTCTAGTGTTAGAAACCCAAAGCTACTACCTTTAATGTTGAGTAGTAATGTAAAGAAAAACGTATTCAGTAGGCCTAAATATTTATATTTTTAATCTCTTGATTAATATATTAATAAAATTGCTTTATAGAGAATTCCAGGGGGGGGGGGCAAGTGTCCGCCTTGACCCCCCCCCCCTGCGGACGCCCTTGCTTACTATACTATAAAGTGGGTATAGCAATAAACAAATAAAGGTTTTAGTACTTAGTAGCCTCACTAAGCTCTCAAGAGCTTAGTAAATAGGCCATAGCAACATAGCATCACCAGCTTACTGCAGACGGTGTAGCACGAAACAAATTAATACATATGTGAGAAACCCAATGCAACTGGTATCGCCAGAACATATATCATTTAGCTTTGTATCGCCAGAACATATATCATTTAGCTTTATAAGTTTCCTTTTGCCAGGAGAGGAGGCCCTACCAACTGAGATCCTCGGTCTCGTGATTTGTAAAATCAGTTCATTTCAACATACCAGCAGCATATCATTATGCGACGAGTACGACAGACGACAGATTCTAGAATGACACAATGCATTATTCGAAATACTGCTGGTTAGGCCACCGTATCTGTTCACGTACGGACTCCCAGGTGAAACAAACAACAAACTTCGTAACAGAAAAAACTGATAATATATTTTATATATATGTGTGTGTGTGTGTGTGTGTGTGTGTGTGTGTTTAACCTTGCGACTATGACGCTGTTATGTTAGTATGTACAAAAAACAGACCAAAAATTAGACAGTTTTAAATTGGTGGCCGCATAGCTCAGTTGGTAAGAGCATTGCCCGGTAAGCTAAGGTCCCGGGTTCAAACCCGATGTAGTCACTTTTTTAATTCCTGTGTATATATATATATATATCATTATAGTTTGGCTTTGGCTAGTCGAGTAGCAGTGCCTATGTAGGCCTATCTATCTAAGCCGGGAAGTAAAGAACGCATTCAACGCAAGCCCGGAGAGGGGTGGCCACAGGTAGGTGGTCCAAGCTGGTGCACAGTATGACGGTCTGATTCGCTTTTCTTATAATTACTATCGTAACAAATAGTAAAAATATCACGAGTAAACCTAAATTTGATGCCATCTTACCCATCACAACAGAGCAGACATATCGCGACCAGTGCCGTTTATTTTGCTATATTGTCCGTAATTGTTACGGCATCACCATGTAATCTAACAGCTGCAAATAAAATAAAATACAATACAATACAATACAATACAAGGAAGCTTCAAAAGTCAACATTATCATTGGGCATTGGCATCCGCGTTGGCATCATCATTCTTGTAAGTAAAAAATGTTTACTATGCCTAGGTCTATGGTATATATGCATCCGGTCCCGTTCTGGTTCAGCAATAATTTCCATCGGCATCAAATTCACGTGATTCAGCTTTTCTAACACATTTGCTTTGTTGCTGAGGTGAAACTTGGGAACATAGATACTACCTTATACTACTATGCTCGGGAACTTCTTTTGTTTTGGGGGGGGAGGGGGATCCAGCTTTGGTAAAACAAAACAAAAAAGGCATACTTGTAGGGAGTTGTTTACATGTTTGGCCTTATTGGCTAGATCCGCACGGCACCCCAAAGAAGAAGTTCCTAAACGGAAATGTTCCAATCAACTTGAAATTGTTTCCGGCTATCCCTTTAACAAAATATGGTGTGTTAACATTTCCATAATAATATGCACATAGCCTACTGGCCGGCAGCGTTAAAGTTTAAAGTTTTAACTGACCCTGAACTTGCTTTGCGGCACATGAACATTGTGACCTGTGAACAGCAGGGTCAATGCGTTCGCCTCCCACTTACGAAGGTTGGACTCACAGAAAATAACGTTCTCATGTGAACAGCGAACTACTTGAGACACCGATAATGATATTCGTTATAACGTTCGACGGTACGATATGGTCCAGTTTTTGAGTTCCAAGCCTACCGCATACTACACCCGGGGGCCTATTTACTAACTCAAAAGTCAAAACGACAGCTATTAGTGTCGTTCGATAGTGACTAGTGACAAAATTGCCAATTTGATCAATTATGCAGTTCCCCCATCCCAGTGCCAACATTTTGTTTCAATGACACGCAAAAATTTTGAATATCGCGCAGCATCCGACTTTTTCAATTACAAAGTTGTCGCTGTCGATCGACAACTTGTCGTTTCAGTTGGCAATATCGAAGGTAATGACCCCTTGATAGATATCTGTCGAATTGTCGAATATAGATCTCAACCAGTGACAAACGTAGAATTAACTAGGAAAACGCTTAAGTCCCGCCGCGTTGTTGGATGAGCGTAATTGGTGCATTGAGCTGCCATGTGTTACGCGGATTTTCTGTTGTTCTGTGAAAAAATCATTACTTAGTCGAAGATTTTTTTTTAATTAAATTTAAATTAAATAAAAAATAACTTAATTTTTTTAATTAATCGTAATTTTTAACAAAGAAAAAAATCGTAAAATTGCAATTTTCATAAGAAATAAATATTCGATTGCGCTCAAATTTAACACGAATATATTAATTCATGAAATTAAGGTTCTGTGAAAAAATAATTACAATAGGATAAAGCATGTAGGTGTAATAAGTCAAAGAATTGTTTTAAAAAAAAGAAAAAACCCGTAAAATTTCGATTTTCATGAGAAATAATTTTTCGATTACGCTCAAATTTCGCACGAATATCTTAATTCATGAAATTAAGGTTCTGTGAAAAAATCATTACAATCGGTTAAAGCATGTAGGTGTTATAAGTCGAAGAAAGTTTTTAAAAATCGAAAAAAAACGTAAAATTGCGTTTTTTATGAGAAAAAATTTCCCGATTGCGCTCAAAAACGTGGCAGTTCAAAGTTCAGAGATTTCGAAGGCCTCCATGAAATTTCATCGCAATCGGAGTATCGGTTTAGCCGGAATCGTGTGGACAAACAGACAAAAATACAGAAAGAAAGAAAAAAAAAACATTCCGGATTTTTTTCTCCAGTGTAGTGAAATGGAATCTTCGCTTCGCTCGCTACGCTCATCCAATCATGAGTCAGTCAGGCCGTGGCTCCCGAATTGATTGTGGCATTGCATTGTCTATAATAGGCAAGCACAATATAATAGGGCGGGACAGTGGAGCCGTTTTCACTACGACGACGACGCTACCAAAACAATGAAGCTATTATACTTGCGATAATGATAAGAAATCAGTAATCCCACCAAGTGGATGAGCGCCATTGATCATGATACACCAGTACCACACCAGATGGTTGCTCCTAAAACAATTGTCACCAACTCAACTCACCATTCAACAAGATATTAGGAGTACAGACTACAGCCGTTTGTCCGGAGATGTAAGGACGACAGGATGGTAGTCAAGTTGTGTCAAGGGCGTGTAGGTACTGTTGGTAAGAGTGAAAGTTTTCAGATGGGCGAGCATTGACCCGATATGTAACTCAATGAGGCAACACCACACTTTGGCCAATCAGGTCATTCAAGTGAATAGGGTATTAGTAGTATTAGCCTACTGGCCGAGCCCAACACTCACAGGTGATAAAGAGTCGTCTCTAATTTGAATGTGATGATTGGGCCCAAAGAGAGGAGTCTTATAACTTGTAATAATGGGAGTATGTATAGGGCCTAGACATGAAAGCCTCTTTCAAACTATAGTCAACTCATTAGGCATTCTTTGTGTAGGTAGGACTACCTCGTATTTACAATTTAAAAAATCAAAATTGTCTTCAATTTCAAATGAAAACAATGACCTCCAATTTGATCAAAATAATTCAAATTCGTTAAAAAATACCTGTAAGCCTACATTTTAACACCCCACTACCATGTCCCGCGCCCATGATTGTCGTCTTGTCAGACAGCAACAGTTTAAAAGAAACCAAGTTTAACCTTCATGTGATAACTAACTGATAATAACGTATTTTTAGACTTAGGCTATGGTATCTGAAACAACATAGCATAGGCTTACTCTGCTCTGAAACGCATGTACGCCTAGGCATAAATTGTTAGCAAATAATCTTACAATTTACAAAATAGTCCCAGAGGCAAAGGACCCAACTCTAGTTGGTCCCTTGGAGGGTCATGTAAGAAAAACTGCTTGGCGTTATAGAACGTAGGGGTACCAATCTCAGGCCTACTACCTAACCCTCATAAGATGAGCGTTTGCATTTGCATCACCAAACTGCAAACTGGATTGTTGGATGAGCGTAGCGAAGCGAAAACAAACACATTTTATCCTGATTGGTGAAGAGATTTCACTGCTTGATAACTCAAACTTCCAGTATTTTACTCACATCAGAATCGCACGGCATACCCAGGGTTGGGTAACGACGCGTCACAAATAATATTCGACAGTGTCGATAATATATTATGTATAAATAATATTTCTAACATGTAGAATATATAGAAAACCCGCGTCGAAAATTAAATGAGGAATATTATTGTAGGTATAGGTCAAATTCCAGCCTTATTTTCATCAACCCTATAAGTATTAGTAGTTTTAGGACGCTTAAACAGCTAAGATTATTTGCGCCTCCAAGATAAAACAATTTCTATACAAAGTGTGAGTTACCAGTTTACCACCATGTATATTTCTTTCCCAGGGGAGGAACGTGCAGTGGCGTATCCAAGGGGGGGGTAGTGGGGACAAACCCCCCCCCCCCCTTTGAAAAAAAAGTGGTAAAGGAGAAAATAAAATAACTACTAATTACCATCTGACAAAAAGGGGAGTATTTTAGTAGATAAAAAGTTGGTCATTGTGATGCTTTAAAACGCACAGATTTTCACCAAAATGACCTTGAAGAAGAAAATTTTTCCGGGGGCAACCCCGGACCCCCCACTTAGCCTCTGGCACATCTATGAAAAAATTGATTGAACCCCCTATTAAAGAATTCCTGGATACGCCACTGGGAACGTGGAAGGGGGAACGCGGGGTGGACAGGCCTGTGCTGGTCAGAACCAGCCAGAAGCGTATGGGGAGGGCAGGGGTTCCCCCATGTAGGTGTTTTTTCACAGGACCTTTATTTTGTGAATTAATATATTCGTGTGAAATTTGAGCGTAATCGAAAAATTATTTCTCATGAAAATCGCAGTTTTACGATATTTTTCAATTTTTAAAATTTCTATGACTTTTAGCTCTACATGCTTTATCCAATTGTAATGATTTTTTTACAGAACCTTAATTTTATAAATTGATATAGCCTATTCGTGTGGCCATATATTCGTGATGCCAGGAAAAGGAGACGTCAGGAACTATCATGCAAAGATCAAGATTGGAGAAGAAACCCTGGAAGTGGTAGAGAGTTTTGGATACCTAGGAAGTGAAATAATGGCAAGCGGGAAGATGAAAAAGAAATAAACAACAGAATACAAAAGGCCAGTAACTTCTACCAACTTGTGTAAAAGGCCTGGTGTGGGATAGGGAAATACCCATAAAGTGCAAGATGACACTATACAAGACCTACTTCATACCGATCCTCACATATGCGACAGAAACCTGGACTATGGGTGATGGAGAAGAAAGCCAAATACAGGCGGCGGAGATGAGATTCCTGAGGAGCACAGGGCCCCTATTCAGTAGCTTCACGGGTTCAACTCGGCCACGGGACCCACTCGGGAGTATCAGTAATCGTTCCGGTTGTTGTTGGTCGAGGTTGAAAGGTATTATTACATGGCAGTGGACGGTCAAATGTGAACAAATGATCCGCAGTCAGTTGTCAAATATTCGAAATGACATAGATGTGTGTATTATTTCCAATCGGGGAGAAATTGGATTAAAATGGTATAATTTCATGAAAAAAGGGAACGTACAGGACTTTTAAGGGTAGGCCCTTACTAAAGGTAGGTTTTCTTTGAGCAAACTATTGTTATTCGTTTGAGAAAGTTAATAATGTGTTGTGTTTATGTGTAGGCCAAGGCTTATCATCCATCCATTAATTTACTAATCAAACATAAACAAATTTTGGCTAACGACCGAGTCGGACTCGGTTGGATTATATCGCAACGATATCGACCTCAACCGGGTCGATCACTAACAGCCGAGTCGATTACGGGTCCAACTCGGTCAGAGTTATAGAATCGGGGTCCGGGTGAGCAAGACAAAAAGAGATAGAGTTTGAAATACGAACATCAAAGAGATGCTAGGGGTGGAGAGTGGAGAAAGTTAGGTGACAGGATGGGAAGGACAAGGTTGAGATGGTTTGGCCATATGAAACGAATGACGGAATAGAAGAGAGGATGCCCAGGAGAATGTATGAGAAAAAGGATTGAAGGAGGAAGAAGAAGGGGGAGACCAAGGAAGAGATGGAAGGAGACCATAGCAAGAGACCTACATATGCTAATAGAGGAGAGAGCTGGGAGGATGTAGCAGAGACACGATTGTGGGAGGATAGAAAGAAGTGGAAGAATTTGGTTGCAAAACCCAAGCTGACCCTGCCAGAAGTAGAAAACGGCGATGGATAATGATGATGATGAATAGCGGAAAAACACGCCGGCCATTCATTGAGTGACATTTCCCCACTTACACAACCATTTTGACAGTGTTTAGTAGTGTCTCTACATAGGGGATGAAAAACTAAATGATGTAGACTCATCAACTATCGAGCCAAAATCAATAAACCAAGTCGAATCTTCGCACATCGTTTGCCATTGGTCTAAACTAACCACGCCTCCACGAATTTTGTTCAAAAAAATCGATGGTGCCAGAATCGATTGTTTTTTGTCATTTTAAACGCACAGAAAATGCGTATTTGGTGACGTTATTTTTTAAAAAAGCAAAAAAATAAAGCAAAATTTTTATTTCATTGGGCATAATTTTCAATTAAAAAAAATATATTTCTTGGACCCTACCAATGAGTATTTGTAATCGAAGCTGCCCAAGAGAATGTATAAAACAAGAATTGAAGAAGGAAGCAGAAGATGGGGGAGGCCAAGGAAGAGGACCATAACAAGAGACTTAGTCAAGAGGATAGAGTCATGAGTTTAATGCATTGTTGTAATATTACTTCTATTTCAAATATTTACTTAATTTGTAGTTCATTGTTGTGTCTGTATCTATGTAATTAGATTCATTTAGTTGTCCTTCTTTGTAAATCAGTTTTTATATAAAACTGAATAGGATAGACGTTAAAAATAAATAAATAAATAAAAAAAATAAAAATAAATAAATAAAACAACTAGGCCTAAATCAAAAAAAAAGAAAAAATCACTGATTTTGCTCAAAGTAACAATATAGGCTAGAGCTTACCATGTAGACATACCGAAGCTCTTCCTCACAGTAAAATTTCGGCGTATCATTAATGTCATAAAATGTAATTTACGACCCCATATATTCAAACGCTTATAATAGGCAATTTTCATGAGATTTTTAAATATTTTTAAAGTTACTCAAATGATTCGGGAACTCTTTCGGTTGGTGTGCTCCCCTATTAAAAACACAGTAAAAACCCCTAAAAAAAAACTACAAATGAGAAATGAATAACTAATAAGTCAATAATAATGATGTGTATCACTTAACACGCCAGAAAATACACAATTCTATAAACTCGTATATTTCACCGTTTTCTGTCAGCCATCTTGTAAGTCTGGTGTACACTGTTGTTCACTCACTGCCAGAAACTTACAATAATATAAAATTTCATAATCTTAAATTTAATAATCACATTTTTGCTGTTATAGGCCCAGTAATAATAAAAAAAAAAAAACTTTAACGTCGCTAGGTATTTCAAACAAAAAAAACTTTCCGTTTAAAATCCTTTTTTTAAATAGTGACGTTAAAGGTTTTGTAGGTGGAGTATTTTTGTGAATAAAGTTGGTACGGAGTGAGTACAATGAAAGAGGAGTGAACTGCGCCCTGCCCTAACACGACGACCTGTGCGAACAGTGACATCGCCGAATATTTGTGTAAAATATGTATAAATTTAAAGAATAACATTGTATTTTCATACCGTTTTCTATAAATTACATCATTAATAATGTGTTGATTTACATTTATTTTTTGTTTATATTTGTTTTTTAGTGTTTTAGTGTAAAAAAACTGTGTTATAATAGGGAGCACACCAACCGAAAAAGTTCCGATGATTCTACATAGGCCTATATGAACAGTTTCGAAACAAAATTTGAAGCACTTTTATGTAAAAAAATAGAAGGCCTAGGCCTAATTAAAAATGTCGTTTCAAAAACGAAGTTTAAATTTGCGCCAAAAGTGTGGCGTAATGAGGCCCTTATTAGCCACGGTCTTCCAAATACTGTGCAGTATAACGCAAAAATAAATATCTAGAATGCCAAGTGCCTTGGATTATCTTTCTGCAATAATACAACAGGCTGCGGTAGCGCTGTTTTGACAAGCTCTCTCGGACCCCGTATCATCGCCCGTGTAGGGCCTAAATACGTCATAATGGAATGACCAATGACAGCGTGTTTCACAATGTTCCAAAATACTACGCTTTAAGTCACAATAAACCATCTATGTCAAAACATTTAACATAAAATAAACGCAATAGGGCTATTTGGATTCAGGACGATTTATTCTCTAGAGATAAATATGTTTAACAAATTCTAAAATTCATGCAAATAGCCTATAGGCCTACTAGGTATAATACCTGTTTTTGACATTGAGTAGGCCTATTATTCCTACGAAACCCCTGGGCATCACAAGAAAAAAGTGAAATTAAAAAGGATAGGTATAGATAGCCTCCTCCAAAATAACCCCAGAACAAGGGTCCAAGACCTATTGTTTTCCACGAATGATCCACCCAAAAGCACACAAAATTGCAGGGGGTATACAATTGTGTAGGCTAATTATGTAGTCTATTTAGAAGTAGGGCTTTAGGCCTATCAGAGAACTTGTTACCGTCTACAACTTCTCAAGAAAATAGGCCTAGGCCTAGAATCTTTTTAAGCTATGTAGGCCTAGGGCCCTAGGCCCTACACATTTTATCTTCAGGACCCTAATCAAAAGAAGAGAGTAGGGCCCATATCAAATGAAATTTCTACGGCCCCAGACTGAATATTTAGCGGCTTAGCCTAGGCCTAGTTGAGGCACTTTCTTACCAATAAACTTTAGTTTGTTACCAAATGAGGGTTTTAAATTTTCTTTCACAGCCAATCAATCAGAGTAGGCCCTAGGTAGGCCTACATCCGAACCTTCGAGTAGGCCAACCGGTACCGTATGAAATTTAGGCTAGGGCTAGACTAGGCCTAGGCCTAGACCCTAGGGGATCCTTTTGTGGTCAAAGTCCAAACTAGACCTATAGCCCTAGCCTAGAACCTAGGCTAGACCTAATGAGAGCCCTTGACCTAGGCCGAGGTATGGGTACTTCTTCGGCTAGGGGGGTCCAACTTTAATACACTGTAACGGAAAGGTTTTCGGGTGCGCTCTTATCAAAAATGCCCTAGCGCAGCAGGTAACTTTGGACCCCCCAACCAAAGAAGTTCCGGTAGGGCCTACTCTTTCGGTTGGTATGGACAGTTTTTTTCATGTGTAGGGCCTACCTACAGAACCTTTAACGTCCCCTATTTTAAATCTAAGTACCTACAAAACCTTTAACGTCGCTATTTTAAATCTAAAGTACCTACAAAACCTTTAACGTCGCTATTTTAAATCTAAAGTAGGCCTACCCACTGATCAAAACGGGCCATAGTCCATACCAACCGAAAAGTTCCTAGGTATGTAGGGAACTAGGGGCTAGGCTT
>JAMZAV010016247.1:0-10601 GCA_024449915.1 Sweltsa coloradensis | reverse complement strand
ACTGACTTGTGGTCTCTAAATAAATTTACCAATCAATGTATTTTTAATGTGATATTATTCCATGTTGCGTAATAAAAAAGTTTTGATGATTTGGGATGAGCTATGCATTGTAAGGAATTTATCACAAATAGTATTTAGTTGACTTTAGAGTCCAAACACTATACGGAGGCAACCTTATGTTCATATTATCATGAATGCCTGTTGTTTACAATGACGCAATGGTTGCAACATTTATCTGAAATACAACAGAGCTGCACTGGTCCACATTTGAAATATGTTATCAACATAAGTGATAACTTCTTCTTTGGCAATGTTTAAAATTCGCATTCTTGGAGCAAATCAGCCAGTTCGTGCATAATAAATAAAACGTGTTTTTAACGTACGAATAACGATTTCCCTAAAGTGATAGAGCATTTATCCATCTCTTAACTCGTGCTCGGAATTTGTTGTTGTTTGCCGTTTTTGTTCCTAAATAGAGAAACATAGAATTCTTATTTTGCATATTCAGGCAAACAGTCAAATATATGTTATCGGACGAGCGATATGACACGGAGGTAGCGCTCGTGTAACTAGGGATTTTGATGCTTGAAACAAACCCGCAAAAGTGGGAAAAAACGCGTTTCCTACCGTTTTCCCCCAGATAGTCGGAAAAATTGATTTTGTTGGAAAATTTTTAACAATAATCCCAAATTGTAACATCATTTTTATTACACAAAGAAAGTTTTAATTGAAAAATAATGACTTGCAAGCTTGCAGTTTAGCAGGAAGTGTCACGTAAAGAGATGAGTAAGCCTGCAGTTTTAGCTTTTAATGGGTCAATAGAAACTTGAAAACATAAATTTGTGGCAAGTGTAGAGGTGGGATCTATAAAATTAATACTGGACTATTATTATAAACTATTCAAAATATAATACGCCCGTTGCATGACAATAATTTTTAACCAGAGCTAGTAATTAGTAAAAAATTCCACCTCGGATTTCTGTTTGCTTTGAATCTTACCCATAAGCCTATATTTTGTGTAAGAAAATATTTTTATTTACTGTTTCCTAATATTTGGTGAAAAACTATTATTCAAAAAAATTCCGTTTTCCCCGTTTTTTCCCTCAAATTCAATTTTTCCGGTAATTTTAAATTCCTACGTGTGGCCCTTACTCTTTTGCCCTACATTCATTATACTTATATCTACTTCTTCTCATCGGAACGCTTTGTCCGTGAGTGGCAATGTAAATGCCGGCCTCTGATGGCCATAAATTATGGTTTGATGGGGTGCCTGATGATGAGAACGCGGAGTCGTGGATTTTTCCAGACTGTATGATTGGGAAGGGGGGGGGGGATTAATTTGGGGAATAGCGGATCATCCGCCAGATATTGTACAGTATGATGTGGTGGGGCAAAAATAAGTTTGCAGTAGGAACGGTTTTGTTATTCCCGTCTCTTCTTGGCGGGCGGTGGAAGACCTCCTTGGAACATCGGGGGCCGCTTTCGGTTGAGATGACGAGGTGGTATGGTGAGAGGTGTTCTGATTGCTGATATAGGTCTGATATATATGTCGTTTGGGCTCGGAAGGAACTGTGTCTGCGCCTGGATGGTCGATTTCTTCTGTCTGTAGGTCGTTGTAGAATGTTCGGGAGACATCACGGAGGTGCACCATTCCTAGGTCTTCGTGGAGAAGGTGGATGGGAGTTTCGCGCGGGGCGAAGGACACCATTCGCAAGATTCTATTCTGTAGCCGTTGTAGTGAATCAAGATTGCTGAGTGTCACACCGACCACACTGGGCATGCATAGGCGATGGCCGGTCGAGAATCTGTTTGTAGATGGTCAGACGGTCAGATAAATCATTTGCGGGAAAGTAGTAGAGGCGTAGGGCTGCCGCTTTTCCAGTGACTTTGCGATGGATGTTTTGAATGTGGTTTAACCAGGTAAGGCGCGCATCCATCTCCGTACCAAGGTAGTTGGCAGATGCTGACCAGGGATCTGTCCTCCTGCTAGCTCCAGATAGGGCAGTAGCGGCTTCCGTCGCTTTGTGAAATAAACCGCTTTCGTTTTGGATGGGTTGATCGAAGTTCGCCACTTGGCATACCAGGCTGCCATCTTGTTGAGACCTGCCTGGAGTAAAGCTACGGTCAGTGTAGGAGATCTTGCAGTAGCTGCCAGTTCATTATACTTAAATAGTTAAATTGGCCAAATGTATGGGTATTTAGATGATCGTGATACAGACTTCAATTTCATTATCCCGGGGAAAATAGCTTGTATGTATGTGTGTGTATGTTTTTTGACTCTTTGTAAATAAACAAATAAATTCCTATTTGGAGTCTACCCACTCACTCACATAACTGTTTTTTATGTGGGGGACATTCAATTTAAAGCAGGTCAGGCCATTTCTTTTTGCTCTTTACCTTACAATCGGATACGAGATTTTTAGGGGATCTTTGAAATATCTTTTAACTTAGAACAGTAACAGTAGCCGTCGGGTGGATATAATTGCCACTAATTGAATAACTAGCCACGGCTATATCATTGATCCTACCATAAGATTTGAAGGAGATACTGGACATGCGGAGAAGGTGGATCGAGAAAAGAAAGACATCTACGAGGCTACCGACCCATATTTCCTAACCATATATGACATAAAGGAAATTGAGGAGCAAGAGGAACGATACCGGATTTTTTTGTTAAATTTTGCAAACGTTTTAGACTAAATGCGAGTTTTATTTATGACTTGGTGCTCCTTTTGATTTTTAGAAATCATCTATATTCTATATGGCCAAAGCAAGAAGTAACATGTATAAATCAATATTTGTTACTTTTATACTTCACAAACAAAATATCATACTTCACACTTCATTTATCATTTAATTTCATTTTTTCATGCTATGTAACTAATTTTACTTATTGTTAAATGTAATTTGTATTTATGCTAATTAATTATTTTTTGTTATTCTGTGTCTTTAAGGCAAGAGCTTTGTTTAAAAAAAATAAAGTTGTACTACACTTTTTGGGTCGTAAACTTAACACGATTTAAATAGTATTTATTACAATTTTTGTTTGGTTGTGTTCGTTCTCTATACCATTTAAATGGTAACTTGAATCTCTATACAAAAATTTCAGGGGCCTTCGAGTAGTTTGTTAATATGTTATAAATTTAAGTTCAATATTCAATTACTTAAATAATTCAATTATTGAAGAAAAATTTCTATAAAAATCGTACATTTCCCCCTATTTTGGTACATTTTCTAGTCTATTTGATAGCTTTGTGGCAGCCAACGGCTACTCTGATAGAAACTACATTTTAAGAGGACCTTCGAAGCCTGTGAATTGAGATATGCTACGAATTTAAGTAAAATAAAATAAAAATTATCGTTAAAATCACGCGATTGCAATTCGTTTTTCGTAGACCACCCTCTCATCCAATAGCGAATACTTCAAGAACCGTTCGCGAAATTGATTAGAAATAGTAATTTTTTGGATGAGCGTAGCGAGCGAAGCGAAGATTCCATTTCACTACACTGGGGGAAAAAATCCGGAATGTTTTTTTTTGTATTTTTGTGTGTTTGTTAACACGATTCCGGCTAAACCGATACTCCAATTGCGATGAAATTTTCTGGAGGCTTTCTAAATCTCTGAACGTAGAACTGCCACATTTTTTGAAAACAAAATCTTCGACTTATAACACCTACATTCTTTATCCGATTGTGTTGATTTTCACATGACCTTTATTTTATGAATTAATATATTCGTGTGAAATTTGAGCGTAATCGAAAAAATATTTCTCTTGAAAATCGCCGTTTTACGATATTTTTCTATTTTTAAAATTTCTTCGACTTATAACACCTACATGCTTTATCCGATTCTAATGATTTTTTTACAGAACCTTAATTTTATGAATTGATATATTCGTTTGGAATTTGAGCAGAATCGAAAAATAATTTCTTATGATAATCGCAATTTTTCAATTTTTTTCGATTTTTTTCTTTCTTCGACTTTAACACCGACATGCTTTATCCGTTTGTAATGATTTTTTTCACAGAACCTTAATTTTATGAAAACATATATTTGTGTGAAATTTGAGCGTAATCGAAAAATTATTTCTCATGAAAATCGCAATTTTACGCTATTTTTCGTTTTTAAAAAAATTACACTCATCCAACAACGCGCCTGAAAAAGCGTTTGCGAAGCTTCCTAGTAGTAATGGCCAGCTGTTAAATAAATCTCAATTTACTATTAGTTGATGAGCGAAGCGAAGCGAAGATTCCATTCCACTACACGGGAGAAAAAAATACGTAATGTTTTTCTTTTTTTTCCTTTCTGTTTGTATTTTTGTGTGTTTGTTAACACGCTTTAGGATAAACCGATACTCCAATTGCGATGAAATTTTCTGGAGGTCTTCGAAATTTTTAAAACTTAGAACAGCCACGTTTTTGAGCGCAATCAAAAAATTATTTCTTATAAAAATCGCAATTTTACGATTTTTATCGATCTTTTAAAAATATTGACTAAAATATTGACACCTACATAATTTATACGATTGCAATGATTTTTTCACAGAGCCTTAATTTTATAAATTAATATTTTCGTGTGAAATTTGAGCTCAATCGAAAAATTATTTATTATGAAAATCACTATTTTACGATTTTTTTCGTTTAAAAAAATATTTCTTCGACTTATAACACCTACATGCTTTATTCGATTGTAATGATTTTTTCACAGAACAACAGAAACCTGCATAACACATGGCAGCTCAATGCACGCACCAATTACGCTCATCCAACAACGCGCCTGAAAAAGCGTTTGCGAAGCTTCCTAGTAATTAAATATGGCAAAAATCAGTGCATGCACTGACGAACTATACAAATATAACCTTCCGTAAATATTATTATGTGTTTATTCCTTACATTCATTACATATTATATAATAAACGTACGGATGGATGCAAATGGACCTAAGATCCATTTTGGACATATACACATTTCCTAAGAATTATATACAATCATAAAGTATATTTTATCAAACAAGAAGAAACAGAGATAGGCCTTACATATTAAACTCCTAAAAAGCATCTCGAACCTACTGAGAGGAAGTTCTTTTACTTTAGAAGGTAGTGCATTCCAGATCGCGAATTACGTACGATTAATCATCCAGAAAGAAATGTAAATTAATCCAGAAATTAAAATATGACATTGGTGTTACATTATGGCGAGATTACATTTCTTCTTGGGTTACCTGATTATCGATTACTATTGTTTTATCTATGCTATTATGTTCCATTATAAATTGATCAAGATTCGACTAATGTGAAATAATTGATTCAGTTATTCATGAGTTGTTCTTGTATTTTTTTTTAAGAAATTGCTCGGAAAGAAGTATTTATTATCGTTTTTCCAAAATGTCGAAACTGTAAGAATGTGCCACCGTTATCGGTCACGTAGCTTGGCTTATATCTCCCGAGTTTGCGCATTGCTTGTTATTCAGAATTGCTATTTAAGGGACACACACTGTACCTTCAACCACTTGCAAGACTGTGAGATGAAGGTGTGGTTCCTGCTGGTAGCTGCCCTAGGGGCGGCACTGCTGCTTGCAGATCCTGCAGTGGTGAGTTCTTTCAGCAAGAGTAGGCACCGTACTATAACTCGGAGTGAAATACAAAATGTTTTAATTTAAAATTTAAAATTTAAAAAACATTTTTTTTCTAAATAAGTTTTCTTAGCATCTTCTTACGTAATTAAATAGCTTTTTTTATTTATTTTAACTGTGTATATTTTATAAAGTAGGACAAAACCAGGTTGGCATTAATCGCATTATATTTTGTATTCAAAGTTGTCAAATTATTCTTTATAACACTCAAATTTGTATTTGAATATTTATTTTTATAATTTAAATTTATTTATTTACGGAGTCTTTTTAACACTGGTAAGGGTCTTATGCCTCCCATAAAACAACAAAATGACTGCAAACTTTTAGAACGTTATAATTGAAGAACAATTTGCAATGCAAGCTTGACTCAAGAATAGAATTATTGTGTTAAAGTAAAACTCGTCCCATAACATTGTTATTAATAGGATGTATGTTCGTCACAGAGCCAATATCTAAATGTTCGATTTTTGGATTTGGAGGCTCTGAATTTGTATTTCTTGTTACTTTTTACTCTGACTTCGTTCCTTGAGCTAACTTAATTAATTTACCTTTCAAATATTTTATTGTTGTAGACACAAGAAGATGGTGCCCCACCACCAAGTTTATGGGTATGTACACCTGCATGTCTTATAACATCTGTTCGACAATTAATACTTACATTTAGAAAACACATAATGACACAGAATCTTTCTTTTCTTGGATAAGCAAAAACTAGCTCTGATAAGCTGTTTTGTATGTTCGTATACGCTCTGTATTTCACAAATATCTAATTCGACCTTGATAGTATTTGCAGGGAACTTTCGAAACCACCAAATTAAGACCTGCCGACGTGACGAATGGCTATACTCCCTCTTTGACAAAATTTGCAGACTACATTCAAAATCTGTAGGCCATGATTTATTGATTGATTTGGGGAAAGACAATTATTATTAAAACATGCGATTTATTTTAATTGAGACCAATTCTAAGATTTAATTAAATACCTCTTTTTTAAACTTCCCTGAAATGAGATTACAATCCTAGATTGAATTCTATATCGCTTAAGACTGTTTGCCAAGCTCGTGCCAACTTTTTTTACAATGCTAAATGCTCATTTAAAAAACGCTCGATTGTCAAATCCAGCTAATTTCACATACAGAACGTACCGCTTTTTGACCTTTAATTTTCATCCAAAAAATCTGCATTTTTGGGAGGCTGTTCACAAAGGATGAGCGCGTGTCTCTATCAAAGCCGATTTTGAAATTTCAAATAATTGTCTCTTACACAAAATTGGGAAATTACTACAAATTAACTGTTTGGTGTCATATTTACGGTCAGTTAATAAGAAAAGTGAGCAGTATTTGGAAAATGTGCCTGTTACCAACTATGACACATTCTTACTTAACATTTTCGTGCAAACCACAACCCGTTAGGCTTAGCTTCCAAGTGATCCATCCTCTGCGTTCTGCGTCAAAGCCTGGTTTTCTCGAGCTTAGCTAACAATCTTAATCAATAAAATCTCATACATTACACACAATTTCTGATAGGTACTTCTTCAAGACACTAATACCTTATGTGCGAGTAGTGCAAATGCAATATGAAGGCAATGGAATTACTTGAAAAACATCGCATTAAACCACCGTGATACATGGTTATTGAATATCTTCAAATCTTATGTTTTAGTACAAAGATTGAAAGAATTACCGTGTTTCGCTAAATAAAAAAAATAAAAAATGTTACATTCATTCAGGTTTGCCGATGTCGGAATCAGTCTCCCGCGCATAGCACGACCTCTGTCGGAAATGGATTCAAGTTTTAATATGCAACGTTATTGACGAAGAACATTTACTAAAAGCTTTCACACTTAAAAGCCTGATTCAAATTAGAATAATGAATAAAAGTAAAATAAAACATCGTCCATTAGCATCATCATGGATATTTATATAATGTTTTGAAGCATAAGCCCGCTTTGAGGAGTTATTGAAATTAAAACATCATGGATATTGTAAAAATTGTATGTTCTGCGCGGAGCCAATATACAAGGTGAGGTTCCTGTTCGAGTTGGAGGCTCTATATAACTCCTATTTCTTGCCACTTATTACAGCCTTCGTTTCGAGAACTACATGACTCAAATTAATTTACCTTTCAAACAATTTGTTTGTTATAGGCACTACAAGCAGATAGCAGCCCTCCAAGCGAAGCGGTATGTACATCTGCAGTCTTTAAAATGTTCTAGCTCTAATTAGTATCGACGTTAATGGCACATTTTAGTAATATTTTTATTATTTTGTTGGAGTAGCTAAAACTTCAATTTGACAACCTGAAACGCTATGTATTGGACAAATGACTAATTATATCCTGCAAGTATTTGCAATGAACTTTTAAAACCACTTACTTTCGACCGGATACCTACGTAATTTTGAGTTAGTGAATTTTTTTTCATTTAAAATGCCTGCTCTCTGCCGGAAAAATTTCAGAATACATTCAAAATAGTTGCATTTATTGGATGAATGTTGCATACGTAGACATTGTTAGAGAAACAAGGTCTCTTCTCCAAGTTTTATGATATTTTAAGAAAACTTTTGGATTCTGCAAACTTAGATTTGTCACATTTATTTGTACAATCAAGGAAAGCTGACCTCGAGGCCTTAATTCTGCTACTTGGAAAAACGAACTTAATCTGACGTATAAGCAACTCAAATTTCAAAAGAATAAAATAGCCTTTATCCGTCAGCTAGCTGTAGTAAAATAACCATATGCAGATTTTGAACATTATTGCAGATTTTAATTTATAGTAGCGTTTTCAAACGCGGAGTGAAAATGAGTGTAAACTATGAGTAAATGAGTAATTACGATGCGTGTTTCGCATTTCAGGTACCGGTCAACGAAGCAGGTGCAAATATTGATGCTAATGAAAAGGAGAGTGAAAGACCAAGTCCGATTGCAACTGACGAGGCACCTCCAATTCCGGAGAATGACGGGAAAAGACCGGTACAATTTGTTTGGTTACATTTTCACTTCCACTTTCATTTCACGAAAAATTGGTCGAGTACCTTTCTTTTTTTAAGGAACGAAGTGAGCGCAGCGAGCAAAGCTTCGATGTCAATTTGACTACTCGTCTCCTACCCAGGACAATAGTTTTTGGAACCTTGTAAACCTAGGGCATAGACAATCACGATTTTTATTGCAACCAAAGAAATAGTTGTATTTTAATTCGTTCTTTAAGTTTGGAAATTTAAAAGTATTTTTGCTCCGAGAAGTTCAACTTTTATGTACCATTTTTTTCAAAAACAATATGAAACTGCCCTTAGATCCGAAAATACATTTTACGTATATAAGAATTTGTATTACAAGGTTTTATAAACATCACTATTTACAACTTTTCTTTAGTAAAATATTCGAATTATGGGACGAAGAACAGTGTCCTCAAAGGCGTGTTTTTCGTTCTTATATGTCCATATAAATTGATAACGAAAATTTGTAAATCAAAGGAAAATACAGCTCAATAAACCAAAAGTGTTATCATTATCAGTACAACTACAAAATAATGTAGAGTTCGCCCTATTTACCGTTAAACGTTAACACCACTGCATCCTAGGAGGCAGTGGTTCACACAATCATACTGCACAGTGGCTCAAGTCAAAATGGCAAGTGTCACTTGTGTATGTTGTACTTTTTTTAAAGTTAGCCTTGGCGCATTAGGAAAACACTTACATACCTACTTACAGTCGTATTTAATTAATTTAGGGCCTAACATTACAATTCAGATTCATATATATATAGCGGGGGCGAGCGAGGCCATCGGGATGGATGCGATAGGTTCATTAAATGGGGGACTTCTCTTGCAGTGCATATACCACATTCGCAATACGTTAGTGAAGCGGCAACTGTCTTTTGGTTTACAGGATGGTGGAGAAGTAGATGGCGGAAGGGGGAAAGGAAAGAGAGGAAAAACTGATAGGAAATCATCTGGTGATGAAAATGGAAATGGAAATGGAAGAGAACGTTATCGGGTATGTATATAATTGTCAACCATTATACTTATTGGATGGGCATAGTGTTGTGAGTTGTGACTTGTGAGCGAAGACACAATATCAATATTGGGCTACCCTTAGAAAAGTTAGGTGTTACGACTACTGAATTATTTTTTTTATTTTTATAAGTAATCGACAACAGAGCAAACTCCACAAGTATGATGTAGGGACTGGATTATAATATAAATACTAGGAAAACGCTAAAGTCCCGCCGCGTTGATGGATGAGCTTTTGGAAGTTTTTAGTTTGCGTGGGATATCTTTACTTTTGCAAGTGCTTTGTTTTGCTGCCTAGGCATTGTAGGTGATTGTTGTCAAGTTTCTATTTAACTTGTCAATTGGTATTATTTACCGTAAAAAACTTATATTCAAACTTTATTTCTATGGATTCTGGCTAACTTTTTCAACTTTTTCTTTCAAAGGTACTACATCACCATAACCTTAATGTCCATGTATAATATGAACGATGTAGCCCCACCCGTTTGGGCAAAATTGGCCCAAATGGCACGAAAATATTGCACAAAAAAATAAAAAAACTTATATTAAAAGCTTAATTTCTATAGATTCTGGCTAACTTTTTCAACTTTTTCTTTCAGAAAGCAATACATCACCATTACTTTAATGTCCATGTGAAATATGAACGTTGTAGCCCCACCCGTTTGGGCAGAATTCGCCCAAATAGCACGAAAATATTGCACAAAAAATCAAAAAAACTTATATAAAAAGCTTAATTTCTATAGATTCTGGCTAACTTTTTCATTTTTTTCTTTCAGAAAGCAATACACCACCATTACCTTAATGTTAATGTGAAATATAAACGTTGTAGCCCCCCCGTTTGGTCAGAATCGGCCAAAATGTTCGAAAATATCGCACAAAAAAAAATCGAAAACGAACAGAAATCTTGGTAAAAAGTACAAATATTCATGAGAAATATTTCTTGAGGTACAAAAAAACAGA
>JAMZAV010016246.1:0-10762 GCA_024449915.1 Sweltsa coloradensis | reverse complement strand
CCCTTTTTGTTTTTTCCCCTTTTCTTTTGAAAAAAACAGGGATTTTTGGCCCTTATTTTTTTGGTCTGTTTCTTTTTCAATTTTTTTCTTCCTGTCATTAAAATTGGGGTTTTAAGTTAACAAAAAACTCACTTTGTAGGGAAAAATAGCCGTGAGTGCTTTTGTCTCCTCTTTGTTGAGTACACAGCTCCATTTTTTTCCCAGAAATAAACTACGTTTTCCTCAATAAATGTTCTGGTAAAACTCCCCGTGAAATGTCCCAGTCAGTCAGCAGGTCGCTTCGGGCTTGAACCCAAGAAAATAAATAAAAAAAAAGGAAAAAAAGAAAATATAAAAAAATAAAAGTCGTGGTACAAATTTAAATTTTGTACTTCATGGTTTATGGAAAAACTATGAAAAATAAAAAAATTATAGTGGACAATTATTGTTCCCCAAGGCCTGGGACTAAATATACGACACATGGTTTTTTCGCATTGACTGGAATGGGTACAGAGGCACTCGTTCTGTTCATCCCCCCCATACTCTTAAAGTTAATTGTCAAAGCCGGGGCCGCCGTCTGTGCTTCGAATGACTGCTGTGGTCATGAAAAATAGCACACGGGTAACGGGGAACACCGGCAGGCTCACCTCGCTGTCGGTCGTTTTCTTGTCGCAGCCGTAAAGTTATGTTTCGCTCTTTTTGTGTTTTTGTTCCTTTTCCACAGTACAGTACATGGCTTTTGGCTTCGGTTTCTGCGATGTGATCATTTCGTGTTAACCTTTAAAGGGGCTGTCTGTATGGTCACACAGTGGTTAATGGTACCATCTTTACATTTTCTTTTACATAATTTCCCGGTGACACCACTGTTTTCCCATTCCTTGCCACCTGTTTTTAACTGTTCATTGATACTTTTTTTATTTTTAGGTTTAAAAAAAATGTATTTTCTTTATTTTGAGGGCCCCCTAAATTGGACGAGCTTTGCTAATTTTTTACAGTTAAAATGTGACAATGTCCATTTAAATAATCTGTTGATTGCCAAATTGAGCAAAATTTTTTGAGTTTTCCCTTTTTGGGGGGAAATTTTGTAATGTTTTATTATTTGTTTTATTAATGTAAGGCCTAATTAAATTTTTTTTAAATTTTTTAAAATTTTTTTTTAAAATTTCGAAAAATTTTTTTGTGTTTTTTTTTCTTTTTTTTTTTTGTTTTTTTGTATGGGCCCCCTTTTTGCTTGTGGGGTTTTTGGCTGGGGTTTTTTGTTTTGGTTTTTTCCTTTGGTTTTTTTGTTTTTTTGGTTCTTTTTTTTTGTTTTTTTGTTTTTTTTTTGGTTTTTTTTTTTTTGGGTCAAAACCCCGTTTGGGTTTGTCCGTTTTGGGTTGTTGGGGGTTTTGTGTGGGTAAATTTTTTTTGTTTTAAAAAATTTGTTGTGGGGCCCTTTTTTTGGGTTTTGGGGTTTTGGGGGGGGTTTTTTTTTTTTTTAAAAAAAAAAAATTCCCCTTTTTTTTTTTTTTTTTCTTTGTGTTTTTTTTTTTTTTTTTTTTTTTTTTTTTTTTTTTACCCTTTTTTTTTTTTTTTTTTTTTTTTTTTTTCCCCCCCGCTGGGGTTGTAAATCGGGGGTGTAGGGCCTAAATTTTTCTAAAAAACTGAAAATATTCCAAAAAAAGGCCCAGGACCCTAAAAAATGTTGCATAGGGAAAGGGGGGGTGACAAAAAGGGGGATAAAATAAAATAAGAAACCCTATTCAAATTTTATATTTCAAGCCATTTTAAGTGTATTGTAGATTAAAGTCTAAACTTTAATTTAAAAAATTAAAATTTCACCATATAGTAAACTGGTAGATTATGGCCCTTTTCCCTTTTAAAAAATTTCCTCAAATTACGAAAGTGTATCGTGCGCCCACTCTTTTTGCCACAAATTCCCCAATTTACGAATTAGACAAAAAAACAAGATTTTGTGATGTTTGGGGTAAAAATTTTTCCAATGGAAAAGATAAAATTTTAACAATTCCCCACTTTAACAAAATGATTTTTTACCCCGTTTTTGTTTTCAAAAAGAAAAAAAAAGGAAAAAAAAACAAAAAGGGTTTTTTGGGTTTAAAAAAATTTTTTTCCGGTGATCTTTTGTGACCATCGTTTTTCAAAATTATCCCTATTATAGAAAAAATTATAAAAAAAATTTTTTTTTAACACCTTGGGTACATTTCACTCATGGACTTTTACCCCATTTTCAAAAAAATGTATGACAAAATGTATACAAAAATTTTTTTTTCGTCCCCAATTGTATATAGGAAATTTTGGGGCAAAAACGAGTCATCCATGAAGACTTTCGTTAAATTGAGTAAACTTTTGAAAAGGGGGGCAAAGTCCATTGGGGTGAAACTACCTAAGGGTTTAAAAAAAATTTTTTTTTAATTTTCTTTTTTAAAGGGATAATTTTGAAAAAAACGATGGGCACACGGCACACTTTTTTTTTAAAAATTTAGTGAATTGTTAAAAAAAAGGGGTCAAAATTCATTGAGTGAAATTTACCCAAGGTGTTAAAAAACTTTTTTTTCCTTTTTCTTCTATTGGCATAATTTTTTAACAAAAGAGTGGGGCACACGATAACTTTCGTTAAAATTGAGTGAATTTGTTAAAATGAGTCAAAGTCCATGAGTAAAAAAGTACCCAAAGCATCACAAAATTTTTTTTGCCTAATTCGAATATTAGGAAATTTTTTGCAAAAAGAGTGGACGATACACTTTCGTAATATTGAGGAAAAATTTAAAAAAGGGAAAAAGGGGGCATAATCTGATCAATTTACAATATGGTGAAATTTTAATTTTTTAAATTAAAGTTTAGACCTTAATCACAATACACATTAATTGGCGTTTAAATATAATATTTTAAAACGGGTTTCTTTATTTTTTGTTTTTTCAACCCCTTTTTTGTACCCCCCCCTCTTTCTCCTTTAAGCAAGAAAATTTTTTGAGGGCCCTCGGGCCAATTTTTTGAGTCTTTTCGATTTTTTTAGACAAAAAATTTACAGCCCTATACTTAAACCGAACTGGGAGGCTTATCCTCCAGCACAGTGGGGAAATTTGTGAAAAAAAGACAAAGGGTGCAAAATCTGGTTATATATACATATATGGTGATATATATTTTTTTTTTTTAAAATTTGGACTTTTTTTACAATAGTAATAATTTTGTAACTTAGGATCAAAAATTTTTTTTGATTTTTTATTTTTTTTTTATTTGAAGAATGCCCTTTTTTCACCCCCTTTCCCCCCCCTTTAAACCCGGGTGGATTTTTTCAGGTCCTCGAGGGAATTTTCTTATAATGTTGTCTGAGTATACAGCCAAAATTCAAACCTCTACCACAAAACCCCAAGTTAGGCAATCCGCCTATAAAGCCCGTAACAAAACCATCATTTTGTTTTGTCTCTGGAAGTTTTAAGAGTTAATAATATTAAAATACCAGCAGTCACACACTAGGCCTACACCATATAACACCATAGAAAATGAGATATTTGCGAAAATAGTGTCGTCACGATGAGCCTCACCACATAACTTGTCATATTTCTCAAACCAATTAATTATACACTTTAAAGCGCATGCGCCACTGTCGTCAACGCGTTTGAAAAACGTCAAATGAACTTGCGTGCAGCTTCGATATGACCTCGCTGCCCCGCACCTTTTGACTACTATTGGCACGCAGGACAGCACAGCAGAGAGCCTCGCCTCGCAGTCGGTCTGTTGTTCTTGTCCCAGGCGGACGTGTTTTGTCCGCGCTCTTGACTCTGGTCTTATTGGCTTCCACAGTACATGGAGTTAGCTTCTGTTGCTGCTGTAGGTGTTGCTTGTTCAAGCCTTTCTTGTGTCCTCGTTCTCATTCAACATCGGGACTCTTCAGGAGGATGTCTGTTCTGTCCAGACTGGAAGGTAAGTTCTCTCTTTATCTGGCCTGCTTTGTCATCTCAGTGTTGTGCTCCTTTCTGTTCCGTCCGTGCAGCCTGAGGAATTATTTTCAGAAAGAGCTATTTTTCTATCCAATGGGGAACCCTCAAGGGTTTGTGTGCTGCGCCTTTCCGTTTCTTAGTTCCGCTCTTTTTTGGGCCCCTCCACAGCACATGGCGTTTTTTTCTGTTTCTGCTGAAATGTGTTCAGTGAGATGTTTTTTTATCTGTAAGGAACTAAGCTAAGTAAGCTAATCCCCTTAGCCATCCCTCAAAATGGCCATGTGGTCAGCACAATAGCCAATTAGAGGCGAAAATACCAGCCGCTCGCCGTAGAACTCACGGACATATACAAGCTGAGGTCCGTTGAAATCTTTCCCTGTCGTCGTCTCCGTCAACGGTTTGGTCACCAAGGAGTGGTCAGCGGCAAAGGAGAAGCTCCAAGTGAAGGACAAGCACGTTCGTGTCTGCAGAAGGCTGCAATCCTAGGTACAAGCAACATCGTGGGGGAAGGGTTCCTAAAGCTCTGAGTTCTGTCGTTCCCCACCACCGTTGGGTCCCCACGCTAGGTGCACTCTCGCATCATCTTGGCTCAAAGATAAGCCCCGGTGGTGCAAATGAGAGCAGAAAAAAGAAGAAAAAATAAAATAATAATAATAATAAAAATAATAATAATAATAACAATAATAAGAGATATATATTTTTTTTTCAACTCAATTTATTGTCACAAAACAGAATATCTTTAAATACATCTCAAAGAAACCCCACAAAGCCCATTATGCGGGCTCATCTGTGGAATAAACAAAATCACATAATCTAAACAAAAACAACCATAGAGGAAGGAAACATGAAAAAAAAAAACATTAACAAATCATAAACATTAAGAAAAACAAATTGAAGTAGATTAACTAGTAACTAACAATGAAATAAAACACAACCCCACGTTAAGGCTTTTAAGTTTTAAACACAAACAAAAAATAAGCAAAGTGATGAGTACGAAACAAGGCAAGAGCAGACAGATTTAGACAAGAGCACTCAATTTGACAACAAATGTATTTTTTATTTCTTGTTGACCTCGGAAATTTTTGTAAAATGTAATAACTGTCAGGCAAGTCATTGAAAGACTCGGGGACTAAACACTAAAGGGCGCCTCTGACCGTATTTATTATTACTTCTAGGAACTTCAAATTTTTGTTTAACCTGACTACGTGTCCATTGTTTCTCTGCACAAATTCTATAATCATTTTTAAAGTAATATTTATTAAAAGTTGGTAAGTGAAAAAGCAGTCAACAGGAAGAAGATTGCAAAAAGGGGTTATGTCTCCCGAGTCGACAGAGTTGAAAATTTACGTGGTCTTTTTTGGGCCCGTAACAGCTTATTTTGTAGTACTCGAATTTTAATTTAAGTGGCAGTCAGTGGAATACCCCACGCAAGTAAACCATAAGAAATAATAGATTCTGCAAGAGCGATATATACATTTCGCAACACTGAAAACGGTAAAACGTATTTAAAAAAAAAAAACACTGTCGGGGGCCCAGGCTCGTAGGCGCTTACAGATCGAGTCAATATGAGGTACCCAGCTGAAATTTTATCAATCACTAATCCCAAATAAATATGCGAGTCAACATTATCGAGAAAATCACTGCAGGGCACACGTAAGTGGATCTACTTGATTATGCAAACTTTCCATTGGAATGAGTGATCACCCTGACGTCACGGAGACAATCTCTGTTTTGAGGTGCACACAAATGAATTATTTTTTGTTTTATTTGCATTAATTATTAAGTCTCTATCATGAATCTCTTTAAAAAAGGGGTTTATAAAAATCTATCTGTAAATGCAACTGTGCTATTTAAAAGGGTTTAGTACTGAAACAATCAAAATGTCATCGGCATAAATAAATACATAGCAATATTTTAAAACATTTAACCAAATCATTAACGTACACCAAAATAGAATTGGACCCAAAATAGAACCCTGGGGAACTCCTGAAATAACATCACGTTCGTGACTTAAAAAATCACCAACCTTTAACTCTTATTCTCCTAGTTCTTAGGTAATTTTAAACCATTTAAAAATTGGGCCACGAATACTATTCGTCAAGACATTTTAAAAGTTTGACGTGATTTAAGTATCAAATGCCTTGCTTAAATCCACAAAAACATGGCCGCAATGTGCATATTGTCATTTAATTTGTTATTAACCAAGTTCGCAAATTCACTAGAAGATCGGTTGTGCTCTTACCTTTCGGGAAAACCAAACTGATTTTTAGTAATAATTTTAAATTTATCTAAATAGTTGCATAAAGCGTCAGCTACTACTCGTTCCATTATTAATAATAATAATAATAATAATAAAATAATAATAATAATAATAATAATAATAATAATCATAATAATAATAAATAATAATAATAATAATAAATTTAATTCAATTCAATTCAATTCAATTTATTTGATTAAACACACACAATACATTTAACAATATCAAACAAGCAAGTTGCCTTCATAAGCAGACTGCCGTGTGAAGGACTGCTTCACATATTAACATTTTAATTGTGCCAGCCGCCCCGGTAAATATTAATGAACTATACATCCTTAAACCTTAAAAATAATTAACCAATTTACTAAATTAATAAAATTAAAAATACAATGTATAATTAAAAATTCATGGTAATAAGTTTTAAATGTAACCAATTCAATAATACATTTCAGTAAAACAACGAACAAGTAGGCCCACATAGATAATCTTAATATTAAAGGTAAAAGCAATTTAAAATGGAAAATAACTCACCTCTCTTTTACTGCATTTTCTGCAAGTTTTTTAAAATGAACATATTTCAACTTGGTTTAAACTCTGGAATCTTGCATAAAATAGAATTTAACAGATATGGGCCTTTATATGATAAAATGGTTACGTGTATTTGTTAATCTAAAGTCAGGTACGGTTAAACGTAGCACTGATGAATTTCTAGTATTGACAGCACTATTCACAAAGTCATGGTTACTAAGATTATTAAAAAACATATAAACAGTTCTATAAAAAATACAGTTGTGGGAATGGGAGAATGTCGTGCTCTATATAAACAAAGTCAGTTGACTGAAGCCGCTGAAGATTAAATATGGTTCTCATGATATAGTTTTTTAGCAGTGATCAGTGATGTTAGTTTAAATCAAATGTTCCCCCCAATGAATGATACAATTGCAAATTCGATTGAAAAATAGCGAAATACAATTGCCTTAGAACATTTTAAAGGCATAATTTTTTTAAGATAGTAGATGATATAACTGATGGATCGAAGTTTTGTTGTTAACATATTTATATGCATGCCCAACTCAATGATGAATCCATATACAATCCCAAATATTTTTAAACTCGCAGCTTTCAATACACTTGCATTCACAATTAGTTGTTTCAATGCAATTTGATTCATGGTAAACAATGTCATTTTAGGAATAGTAGTCTTTCTTTAAAACGAAATACAATGAATTTTGTTTTTGAACTATTTAAAACAAGACCGTTATTTCTAAAATACTTAGATAAAATGTGTAGATCATGATTTACAAGCATTTGCAAAATTACATACGTGACGGCTGAAAGCACTAAAGCTTTCATCATCTGCAAAAGAGTAACTGAAGCATACAAAGGCAATATTGCGAGATCGTTTATAAAAATTAGGAAAATATTGGGCCCAACACAGACCTTGAGGACCCCTCGTACTACAGTCAATTTCATGCTGTGTGTTCCATTTATGACAACGATTTTCACTCTTCTATTTAAATATGATTCGAACCATTGACCAATTTTCCTTAGACCACATCTGTTGAGCTTATTTTCCAATAAGTTATGAGAGATCATATCAAACGCCTTACTGAGGTCCAATACAGTGCCATGGTTTTGATTCTTTTCCATTGCTTTGGTTATATGACTTGTGATTCTCTATTGCCATGTCAACATTCTTCTTTGGCAAAAACCAAACTGAATCTCAGAAAAGAATTGATTTGACTTTTAGAAAGTTTAAAACCTGATTTTTTACACAAAACCCCTAAAATTTTCGATATTGAAAGGGAACAATGAGATGGGTCGATAATTGTTAACCCCTGATTTTATCACCACTTTTAAAGATAGGATTATAAGAGCCGTTTTTAAAAAATCAGGCACATATAGTTTTCGCCAACTTGGTAGAGCACATTCTAGAGCTCTATTCACGAAGAATCACACGCCCACTTAACTTCTTCAAAAGAGCTTCTCAGTGGGCGCATGTACACAGGTCCTACTACTGTCACCAAACGGGATAAAAACATCGACCAGTCCATCAACGCATCACACAAACAAAGTATTACCTGACCCGGCCTACCGAAGGGTTGAAAGTATGTTTTCAGAGTCTTTAGTAGAAAAACACAAATTCTTGACGGCAGCCGAAGCAATCATTTGCCTTATTGTACCTTTGACAAGTACATGATAGGAAACCCTATTCATGAAGATTTGAAAGAAACCGCTAGCGCTCTTCGATCTTGACCCAAAACTATAACCCTATTAAGAGAAAGATTGAATAAATGTTTTAAAAAAAGGTACAAAAATATCAATGTTATCTTTATCATACAAAATTTAACTATCAATGCCTGCGCTTTATTTGCTTTTCATGTTTCTAATAACTTCAACAAGATCAGCTTCAGTTATATCAGAGACGTGCATGGTTTGGTTAACCCACTGCATACCATGATCGTTACTAATTGTATCGTCGTTGTTAGCATTGGTCGCCGCGTATTCGCAACATTTAAAAATATTCATTAAAGTAATTAGCAGTCTAACGGGATCTTTATCAGTGCTATAGTTTCACCATCTATTAGAATTTCGGATATTCCCTCGCGCCCTCTCCCCTTCAAACCTTGTTTACTACGTGCCAATAGTTTTTACCTTTATCAACTGCCTTCTCTATTTCTTCCTGGTAAAAATTTATTTTATCCCCCTTTATTTTTTCCCTGACGAGTTTACTGAAAACTTTATAACGATTTTTTTAAAATTTCATCTTCTTGGTGTCGCTTTAAAGACTTATAGATAGCCTGTTTTTGAAGTGTAAATTTTTTTGTTTCCGGGTTTTTAATCCATTCTTTACGTTTTCTAGTTTTGCTGTTCAGACTATATGTTACAATATAATAATAATAATAAAATAATAATAATAAAATAATAATAAAAATAATAATAATAATAATAATAATAATAATAATAATAATAATAATAATAATAAAAAATAATAATAATAATAATTCAATTTTTTTTAAAATTTTTTTCAAAGACCCAAATACACGATTAAAAAACAATAAAAACAATTATAATTACAATAATCATGATTAGAAGATCAGCTTGAGGTTCTGAACATAGTTTGATGTAGTCATCGAACTAAGATGGTCAGGTTTCTTGTCCTGAAACTGTATCTTCACAGGGATCTTGTACCCCGTCGAATGGTTGTGATTTTAGAACTTGACGGAGGAATGGGATCACTTGGTTGGTTTTTGCAGTAGGAGACCCTGGATGTGGTCCGAGAGAATGTGGCGCAGTTCTGGGTAAAAAATTCATGTTTCTCGTATTCATACTCGCAAGGAGTGTTTTCCCTCATAAATCTCGGCATACTTCGGGTTGTGTTGGAAGGCAGTGAAGAACTTGACGGAGAATGGATCATTTGGTTTGGGGTTTTTTGCAGCAGGAGAGCCTGGATGTCTACGTGCGAGATGGTGCTGTACCACAGAACCGTGATAGATTTTCCTTGTCTTGACGATGTACAATATTTGTTCACAGGGAAGGTAGTTAACTCTCCCGATCCAGAGGTAGTAGAGTAATCATTTCGTTCTCTTCGATCGTGGCAAAAATTTGTCGTGTCAACGCAACTGATAATCTTGACACTACACTAATGTTCCCGGGTTTATTGTTGCTTGTGCTGACGAGCGAATCTGAAAGTATTGCTGGTCTTACCGGCATGTTTCACGCTGATTGTAACTTTCCCGCACTCCCCCTTTGGTCCGTAAATTTTTAATTATCAACTCCTCGTAAAACGCGATCTCATCATAGATCTCGTCATTAAAGTAAAATTTGTATCTTTGAGACAGTTCATCGTGTGGAAAGTGTTTTGCAATTATAGCCAATCGCTTTGATTTGTGGGGCTACTGAAATCTTTTGCCATGATAATGATATTTAGAATACCTCATTCCCACCGTGGTTTTATCACCTTGAATGTTTTTGATGACGCTATGTTGTAGCGTATTCGCCACCGACGGACTGTCGTGAAGCGCTGCCACTGGCATTCTTAGCAAATATCACCTTGTACCGGTACATAAACAGATCATTTTACTATCTTTTAATCTGAATATTGTCTTATGCCCGGGCACGTGTTCCCAAAATATATATTTCGAGACCACTTGATAGTTTCGTGACCATTTTTTTCCTCATTGATTTTAGCACATCTCTTACTAATACCTAAGGCGCGCAATACTCGTTCATTTTCTTGGTCCCATCCTCCAAGACTAACCCACTATAAAGGCATCCACTGTGGTAGAGTATCCTTCTGATTCAAATACCTTAGCAGTCTCCCGGTATTTTCCTCCTTACGTAGTCTTGCTAAAATGAAACGCATTCTGCGCCATTTTCAAATGGACAAGCAACATCTATAATTCTCACAGTTTTTAAAATATCATCTTTGATAATGATATCAGCCGTAATTTTGAGTGTTATCTGCTGAATTACGCCGATTTAAAAGTTACGTGAGTTTTTGGCGGTTTTTGGGAAGTGCTGCTACAAACGATTCGTACATCATTATGGCGTTTTTGCAATCTCTGAATGGCGCAAAGGGAAA
>JAMZAV010016245.1:0-12696 GCA_024449915.1 Sweltsa coloradensis | reverse complement strand
CCCGGGGGTTTTTTCGGGGTTGGTAATTCATCCCAAATTTTAAAGGATTTAATAAAGTACTTTTATATTGATATCCGTAATTGGTTGCAAAAAATAAGCTTTAAAGATCCTTGCGAGAGATAAGTTCAAAACGTGAAAAAATGGGAACTCAAAAACATGGATTTAAAATTTCTGGAAATTACCAACAACCGTTTATCTACGATAAAACCTAATTAACCTGCGCGTTCACATGATTTAAAGGGTTGGTTCCATTATGCCAAATTGAGTTAAAAAAATCTGTTCACTTGGAATAAATTCCCGAAGTTGACCAAAATTGAGTAAATTTTGGTGAATTCACTAAATTTTAATTCAAAATAAATGAATTAATTAAGGAATACGCGTAATAGATAACATAGATTGATTCTTTATAAACGTTAGTGTGAAATTTGATAATGGCGTTATAAACCGTTTACCCAAAAAATCCAGAAAGCTGAGCGCTTAAACTCGCCTCCGTTCTAGCCTCACATACCCTCTTAAATCATAACACCAATCTAAGTTCAAACGTTCCCAAAAAATTTTCATCTAGATCGGAGTACCCGTTTTCCAGTCGGGGGCCCAAAAATATCACGAAAATATCGCAAAAAAAATGGGAAAAAAATCGTAAAAATACGGTGTCCATGAGAAATATTTCTTCGATTGTACTAAAACCTTAGCAGATCTAAGTTCAGAGATTTCAAAGGTTCCCTCTAATTTTCATCAAGTTTGGGCATAATTATGACGTTTTTCCGGTAGAGAGGGAACAAACAGGGAAAAAAACACCCGAGCTATTTTTCTCAGGGTAGGTGAAATTGAAGTTTTCGCCACATCCTACAAATAAGTAGACTATATACTAACGGGGATATCTCAAGTAATTTTCCCATAATATTTTTCAATAACTTGGAAGTTTGAAATGCAATGATTGAATGGGTTTGAGACCCATTCCGAAGACTTTTTTTTTCTCAGACTCATACTCACGCAATACTTGGCGAATATGTTGGGGTACTCTTCCCTTTTGCTCTCGATGCCCCGTAAATATTGTCCAACGTCCTCCGACGCCTTCTTGGGTCATACCATCCAAGAGATTCTCTCGAGGGTCCAAAAGTTTTGAAGTTCCCCACTCACAATGTGACCCGCGTTAGCTTCCGCATCATCTTGAGTGAGACATTTAAAAATGTTATTACATTATTGACACGACGGAACAGGTCAGGTTAAATTATTATAAATACTTTTTAGACTAGGTATATACACAGTTAGTAAATGAAAATTTTTAGACAATGATACTGTCGAAATATTTAATACAATTCATACAAATCCTGAAATGTGGGAGACTCGGCTCGAACCCCCCATCGGGATGGGTTTTTTAACTTCTGAATTGTATTAAATATTAACAATTCCAGGGTGAGTGTTTCCCGACCAACCAAATCGAGAAATAAAACCCGTCGAAGATGGCTGATTAGAAATCGAATTTGCATAATGTGTAAATTACATTAATAACAGTTGACATAACAAAACATTACTTAAATGTAATGTGATACGTGACGACTATTTCAATTACCAAAGTTATACGTTCAGTAGGAAAATCTGTTTCTAAGTTATACTTACGTCCCTGAATAGAGTACTTAAACTTGTTTCGCTCCAGTAGGCGTCGGCGCTTCTTAATTTCCCACAAGAACATCGTCTTTATGTAATAACTGGCAATTTGGAAATCTTGAACATCTCGAAGTTGCTTAAAGATAAAATTATGATATATAAACTGCACCAAAGCAAGCAATTGACTTTCACAAGCAATAAAAAAAATGTATCAATATATTTTGACTGTTTGATGAATCAGAACTTTTAATCGTTTGGCATCTAACAACTAAAAAATTGCTTTTCACTACAAAGTAAATATAAACTCAGCTCACTATAATACTAGAATCTATAAAAGTGTTAGTCAATTGGTAATTGTTCTATAACGCACATTAAAAAGTTTTCCATGGTTTCGGAACTAACTTGTATTTATACTAATCAATATAAGTTATAATATTACACAACTATAACCAAAAACCCTTTCCAGTATGTAAAACAATTTGAAATATTCTTAAATAACAATGATTACTGATTATGTACTTCAATGTAAATTTTATTTTTGTATATTGCTAGTCCAAATTATAACCATGGATGTTGTTACTATTAAATCCATGATATAACATTGTTGCCTAAAATGTTGCTCAAAGTCAAAAGGAATTGAATAACCCATAACCCATATAATACTTTGGGGGGAACTTGCATCTTCTTTATGTAACTTTTGAAAGAACATGTTTAGTTTCTAGCATCAGCAACTAATTGCTATTTTAAAAAATAAAAAAATGCGGGAACGGGGAACAAATTTCAACGTTTTTTTAAAAGTTTTTAAAATGACGTTATTTAGTCGAATTTAGGAGTAAACTTTTAAAATTTGAAAATTCAATTCCCAATAAAATTAAAAAACCCCCCAAAAAAAAGTTAAAAAATAATTTTAAAGTTTGGAATAGGGGTTTTTAAAAAAAATGTCCCATATTTAAAAGAAAAAAATATTGAAACCATGTTGTTTCCCCAGGCTTTTTCGAAATAAAAAAATAGCAGAATTACATTGTACATATCCCCCCTTTTTAGGGTTTGTAAACAAGTTTTTTTTTCCCTTTCATAAGTCGGATAAACGGTTCCCAAAAAGGTTTTTGCCCACCCAAACTCTCCCTCTCCTCCGGGGTAAAAACGCCCCCTCCCAAAAACGTGTCGTTTCGTTTTCTCCCAAATCTTTGAACTCGGTTTGGGGAAAAATAAAACCACGTGAAACCCTGGTTTTGCCCGGTGGGGTTTTTTAAAAAAGGGAGGGGGGGGCCATTTCCCTTTGGGAGTAAACTCGATACTGGTACAAGATCCCCATAAATTTTGGAATTTCAACTGGGCCTTTTTACGTAAAGTGGCGTCCCGCTGGCCCTGGGGTTTTCAGAAAACCTTGAAGCAAAAATTCTTTTTTAAAAATAAAGTTTTTATTTATCCAGAAACGGGTCCTTTTAAATCATGATGAGGGATCTGAATTAAAAAACTCCCCAAATTTTTAAACTTGTCTAAAAGGAAAAAATGTAAAATGGGCCTTGATGCCGAAAAATTTTGGGCCTTTAGCTGCTTTAATTTCTCTTTAGGCCTGGGCTTAAAAACCTCAGTATGTACTAACACCAAACCCCCGGGATCTTTAATTCAAAAATTTTTATCATAAATGGTGAATGGGGGGAGTAAAAGTCCATGTCTTCGCCAATCGATGCGAACCTACAGGGAATGCCGGGTCACCGTCCCCGATGGACGACTTCTGCCCCAGTTTTAAAACGCTGTGCAAAACCCCGCATAAGGCATATATTATATATTCTTCAAATTTCCCCTCCCCCCTTATCTTCCACCACACATCGTCCAAAATTCTTATCTTGTGGGTGTACCCCTGTACTATAACCCCTTATCATTTTGCCCCAAAAAGGGAAAAACCGTCAAACTCGTGATTGTAAATTGGTCAATTCAAAGCGATTTGGGCCCAAGTATTTTAAGTAGTACTATTTGTATGAAAAAGGTTTTCCGGGCCCGGAAAGGAAACTATTACTTATCAACCGACGGGGACATTGCTTTTTGTAAAAAGTCCCCTTTAAATTTTTAGGGCATGCACTAAATAATTCCCCCCGGGCCAAGCGAAAAAACCCGCAATAAAATCCACGTTGGCTTTTGGTTGGATTTTTTTAATTTTCATGGTTTCCCCTCTGTCGGAAATACATTCGTTTCATCCGGACTTTTAAAATTACTTTTTAGGATTTAGGGCCTTTTTTTTGGCAATGCAAAAATGGTTTATAAATGACTGAACTCCCCCCAAGTCGGAATTTTTTTTGGGCCATAAAAAAACCGTTTCATCTATCCCCTCCGGGGGTTCTAAAAAATTTTTTAAAAACAAAATAGTTTTGAAAAGGGAAACCCATAAATAAAAATAAATAAATAAATTTTTTTTGAGTTCCCCCCTTTTTTTTATAAACTGATTTTAAAGGGGGGGTTTAAAAATAAAAGCGACCCAATCCAAAAAAACCTTGCAGGCCCCGACGAAAATCGACGATTTGGAGCGATAACCCAAACCAAAAGATCGAAAAATTTTTAATAAAATAATTAGCAATCAGTTGAGGGAAACAGTGCAAAAACCCGCGAATAAAGGGCCAGAATCAACAAGGCCGACTCAAAACAACTTCTAAAATTTATTATGTGCTTCTTTGGGTAGGACGGCTCCAAAGCCCACCGTTTACAAACCCCTAAGACAAAAAAATGATGGACTTAAGTCCAAATCGGGAAAAAAAAAAAAACTTCTGCCTTTAGCGGGAACCGAAAACCTGGCCCTTTCTGTTTGGAAGCAGAATACGCTAAAAAACAAGACCCCCCGAGCCACAAGTCAACAAAACCACCCCACAAAAATTTTGATTAGATTGAAAGAAAATATCATGGCGTTCCCCCAAGTTTATTTTGTCTCTTTTTTGGGCATAATTTCTTTTTTAAAAATTTTTATGGGAATTTTTTCATAAAAAGAACATGTTAAATTTTTTAATAAAAAGGGGATTTTTGTAAAACTATGAAAAAAAAGCATCAAAATTGGGAAAGTATTATAACACATTTCGTTTAGTATCATTTTCTTTTGATCTGTTAAAAACTTTTTTAATGAAAATAAAAAAAAAGCTTTTTTTTTTAAAAAATTTATTCTACTTTTAAAAAGGACTTATAAAATCCTATTATGTTTTAATTAAATAAAAAGTAGGAAATCCCTTTAAATAGTTACTTGTAATACCCCGTAACGGGGTTTGATCCTCAACCCCTTTGAGTTCCTCTGCCCTAATCAAAAAAAAAGGGGCCGGCTATTTTCCCCTTTTGTGAAAATCCCCGATATCCTCGTATTTCTATGGGTATTTTTCATCACTAGATCCCTTTCCGAAACTCACCGGGTTTTATCTTTTTTCAAACCATCGTAATAACCCCCGCAAAGGATATGCGTGGAAAATAGCCTAAAAAGCCGTTTTCCCTTGGGTTTCATGTAAAGAACATTATTTCCAGTACCAAAAAAAGGAAACAATCAAAAGTAACTATACCCCAATGCCCTTGGAGCGTTTTAGCAACCCCAAAACCCCAATCTGCTGCTGTAGATTTTGTTACAAACCCTGTGCTGTGGGCAATTTTTACAAAACCGGGAAAGCTTCTATATCAATCATGCATGGATGCGGGATGCGGGGCATTGATTTGCGCTCGATGGGGATGACTTTGGGCCCGCCGGCTATTTAAAATCAGTTCAAAAAACCTAAATAGGTTGTCAAAAAATTCCCACTTGTTTTTTGTTTCCCAATGTGCTGTTTCGGAAAATCTTCCCAAAGTAATTTTTTGTTTTCTTCCTTTAAAAAATAAACCTTTTAAATAGAAAAAACTTTCTTAAAAAAAAAAATTGTTTTAATTGCTAAAACGAACAAATAAAAAAAATTTTCGAAACCCACTTTTTCTAAATAAAAAATACTAAATACAAACGCCCCTTTCCCAAAAAAATTTTAACATTTTGTAAAATAAAAATTCTTTCTACCCCGGGTTAAAATTCCCCCAAAAAGAACAAAACAATTGTAAAACAAATTTCCCCCTCAGCTGCCATTTGGGTAAATGTTTCGAGGCAAAAAAAACAAAGTTGTACACTAAGCCTAAATTCTGCATACACACGTATTTTTTTGTTTTATTGTTAAAAGGGGAATAAAGGTGGTTTAAAAACGTTTGTTTTGGGATAAAAACCCTTCATTCGTGAAAATAGGGGACCTTCCACTAAAAGATTCCTTCTACATTTTAACCCCAAAAAGTTCATGAAATCAATTTGTCCGTGACTGCATGTTTTTTAAACTTTATCCCCTTAAAGCTCAAATATGTAGTGTGCTCATTAGAATCTTTTTAAAAAATTTAAAATATAAAAAATAAATAATTCTAAAACCAAAACCCTTTCAGGGGCTTTAAATTTTCAAAAAAATTTTTTTAAAAAGAATAAATCTTTAAAACCCCGATGCTAAAATTTTAAATTTGTTTTTTTTACAAATACTAATTGAAAAACCCCCAACAAAATTTAAATAAATTTTATAAATTTAAATTCAGGTATTATTTTTAACCACTAGAAACCAATATTTAAAAATTTAATAAGCTTTTTGTTAATTTATATTATACAAAAATCCAGTGTTGGCAAATGACTGTCTGGTAGCGGGGGATCCGGTACCCCAAATTTCCCCGATGTAGTTTGGGAAATTTATAAAAGCCCACAAAGATTTATTTTCTGGAAAATTGGGCCCGATCATGTCTCTACACGATTTTGATTTTTAAAAGTTTAATATTGTAATAAAAAATACTTTCCCCCACTTAATTTTGCATGTATTCTTTTTTTTTCTCACCCCCAATTTTTAAAAGTTTTGGCTTATGCATTCCCAAAACCCCCATTCTCGGACCTGGGGGTTTTTCCCCTGTGCTGCCCAAAATTTAGGGAAAAATGTTAGTAAAATCCCAAAATTTTTGGCGATTAGGTTCATTTTTTAATTTTGTAAAATTAAAAAGGTTTTTTTAGATTCCCTTTGTTTTATTTAAACGTGAGGAAAGGGTGCCCCGAAAGGGAAAGTATGCGCCTTGGGACCCGAATGTTTTGGAGCTTAAAGGGCAATTTTGAAGGGGTATACAAACAAATTTGGAAAGTTTAGCATGAAATATAATTATATTTGGTTTTTTCTATTTGGGAAGCCTTTTTTGGGGCACGTTTTTGTAAATTATCGGGCAAAGTGCCCCCACAATAATTAAAATTTTAGTTTCAAAAGGAAGGGATCTAATGAAAATGGAAACAAAAAATATATTGTATTTTAAATAAAAAAAATATGTTCTATATAGGGAAAGGGGCGTATTGTGATACGTGAAATAAAGTATTTTAAACTGTATGATAAAATTTCAATGATAACCCAGCCAATTGGGTTTTCGCACCCGTTGTTAGTAATAAAAGAATTTTCTTATTATTGACCCAAACACAACCCGGGGGTAATGAGGCTTATCTTTAAACGTTAATCAATTTTAGGTTTTCACTTTCAGTCTAGGCAATTCCCGGGGAAACCTTTTTTATGAAAAAGGGAAAGCTAAAAAATTTTTTGATCTTAAATTTTCAAGATTTAAAGGCCACCCTTTTCCCCCCCCCCCCCTCAAAAAACAAAGGTTTTCCAAAAAACTTAAAAAGTAAAAATATAATATCCCAAAGATTTTAAAGGGCAAGGTGGTTCTGGGAAAAAATTGAGAGCCCTTTAAGTTTTGTATTGAGATATACCAAAACCCAAAGGGGCCCCGGAAAAGTCATTTACTTATAAAACCCTTTTAAAATCCCCACGTCTAGAACCCAAAATTTTTTTTTAGCCAAGACCCCGTTAATGTTTCTTTTTAAAAGAGCAATTTTTCGTTAAATTTTTAGAAATGTTTTGGTTAAGCAAAAATTTAAATTTTATGGGTAAATCGTAACCCTTTTTTTTTGCCCTTTTTTTTTCCAACAATTTAAAAAATTTGTCTCCCAACATTTTCTAAAGTCTGATAACCAAATGTTTTTTTCGTTGAAAGAACTTTTCGTGGTAAAATACAAAAGTTATCTTGGGGATTGCTGGGAAAAGTTCCGAAAGGCCCCCCCATCCCCACCTCTCGCAACCCCCGAACCCCGAACCCTTTGCGAACCCTTTCGAAGGGGCAGTTCCCCTCACCCGACTTGGATTTCTTTCCTTGGTAGTGTGTGTAACCAAATTTTTTACCCTTTCGTTTCTTTTCGAAGTTCGTTTATAAATTTTCGAAAATTTTATTCCCAAATTTTTCTATTAGGGGCCCAAAATCACTTCCCGAGAAAATTATCAATCCAAAGTATAAAGATTCACAGTTGGAAAACAATCCTACCGAATTTATTTAATTTCCCCTCCCCCCCCTTTTTTAGGGTTTGTAAAAATGGGCAACAATATCCTACATAATAAAAAAGAATTAAAACCCCCAATAGATTTCAAATTTTACCTATTTAAAAAAAAAACAAACATATTTTCTGGTGATTTTTTAAATTTTTAGACATCTTGCTTTTCACAAACTCCTAGCACATGTAGTTTTATTTTGCGTTTTGAATAGATTTAATAAATTTATTTACCCCGGGTGAAAGGGGGGGCTAACTTTCAGTCACGAGGGGGGCTCTTGCCCGAAGGGATAAAAAAAAATAAATCAAACCCTCCAACTTTTTTATACACGCAAAATACACGCATCTGATTATTTTGTGAGCTTTTTTTGCGTTTTTATTTTTTTAAAATTTATCCCTTTAAATTTTTTAAAAAAAGCATTCTTTTTTTGTATCTTTTTAAAAAAAAAAAAATAAATAAAAAAAATAGATAAAAAAATAATTTAAAAAAAAAATAAATAAATAAAAAAATTTTTAAAAAAATAAAAACTAAATAAAAAAAATAAAAAATAACCCAAAATAAAAAATAAAATAAATTGGGATTTTGGGGTCTACCCCCTCAGTATTAACCCGATTTTTAGTGAGGGGCTTTAAATCAAAACGCCCCCAAATAGACCCCGAGGCCCCCCCGCAAAACGACGATTTCGATAACCCAAATAAAGATCGATATTTTTTAAAAGGAAAAAATTTGCAATAAATGGTATTTCAGTGCGAACACCCGCGGATCAAAAGCCAGAAAACAACCAAAGGGTGATTTAGAAAAAACTTGGGTTTTTTTTATGTTCCCTTTGTTGCCAGGACGGGGTTCAAAATTTACCGTTTAAAAAACCCCCTAAGACAAGAACTGATGGACTTAAGTCCCAAAACCGAAGTTTAAAAAATTCGACTTTTGGGGGGGAATCGAACCCCGGAACCCTTTTCCCTTGGAAACAGATACGCTAACCACAAAGGGAACGAAACCAAAAAAAGGGAACCCCAGCCTGACCCAACTTTACCCAAGCATGCTAGATGGAAAGGAAAAACAATTTATGTATTGCACACCCCAAAATTTTTTGATTTATTTATTTTTAAAATAAAATTTTAAAATAAACTCACCAAAAGTTGCAAAAGGGAAATTCAAGACTTTACGTTCCGCCGGACTTGTTGAACGAAGAAAATAAACCTAACGCCCCAACGGGGGGCAAACGGGGGGGGGAAATTTAAAAGTGCCCCCCATTGACTAAAAAATTATGGGAATATTCCAAAAATCAATGGTTCAACCCCCTAACAGCTTCTAAAAATAATTAATTCACATATCCCTTTGGGGGCCCTGTCCCTCCCTATGTCTTGTTTTAATTTATTTTCCAAAGTGTGATTACCCTAAAAAAATCAAAACAGGGAAGGGACCGGGCCCGAGCAGTCTTGCCCGAAAACGGGCGGGGACCTGCGATCAGAGGGAAAATAAAACAAATTTTAGCAAAAAAAAAGTGTTTTCTGTTGGAAAGTTTTCCATTCCCAAAACAGAAAAAAAAAGACCCAAAATAAAAATAAAAATTTTTAAAAACTTATCCCCGCAACGCCGGTTTTTTTGCGAAAAACGGAGGAAAACTTTAGTGCCCAAAGCCAGTTTTCGGGTATTGAACCGGAGAACCCCTGGAATTTCGTAAACCTTTTAACAAGAAGTTTAAGTCTTGGAATGGGCCTTGGGGTTAATTAGTAAAAAGTCTGGACGAGGTTTAATTTTAACCCCCAGTAAAAATAATAATAATTAAAAAAAATCCCGATTTTTTTACTAAAAAATTTCATAACATTGTATAATTTGGGTGAGCGTGGCCCCCGAAACGAAAATTCCCTTTACTACACCCGGAGAAAAAAATCCGGGAATTTTTTTTTTTTTTTTTCCCTTTTTTTTTATTTTTTTTCTGCTGTTAAAATGGGGGTTTCCGGGTATCCGGGTTTCTCCGATTGCCGATGAATTTTTTGGAGGCCCCTTTAAAATCTCTGAACTTAGAACTGCCACGTTTTTGGGGCGCAAATCAAAATTATTTCTCATAAAAAATCGCAATTTACGATTTTTTTTCGATTTTTCCCTTTGACTTATAAAACCCCACATGCTTTTTTCCCGATTGTAATGATTTTTTTCACAGAACCTTAATTTTATGAATTGATTTACTCATGTGAAATTTGAGCGTTATCGATTTTTTTTACAAAAATCGCAATTTTACGACTTTTTTTCGATTTTTTAAATTTCTTCGGCTTGTAACACCTACATGCTTTATCCGATTGTAATGATTTTTTCACAGAACCTTGATTTCATGAATTTATATATTCGTGTGAAATTTTGGCGCAATCGAAAAATTATTTCTCGTGATAATCGCAATTTTACGATTTTTTTCGACAAACACCTACATATGCTTTATCCGATTTTAATGATTTTTTCACATAACCTTAATTTTATGAATTTATTATATTCGTGTGAAATTTGAGCGTAATCGAAAAACTATTTCTCACGAAAATTTCTCTATTTTACGCTTTTTTCGTTAAAAAAAATTACGCTCATCCAACAACGCGCCTGAAAAAGCGTTTGCGAAGCTTCCTAGTATGTTAAGATATTAACAAGGGAGCGACACTACTTTCCTGACCATCTGTGTGTGTCAGTCTCACGATAAAAACAAACCAAGATCTCTGTGTGACATGTGTTTATGTAGTCATTGCACTTCAAGGATGATACAGATAACATAATATACCAAATGTGTTTGAAGACCCCGGTGTCGGCGGGGGGGGGGGGGGGGTCTAGCGCCACCCAAACTGTACATACAAATACCTGGCACCTCCACCAACAACGATATTTCGATGCACGTACAGAAAGTATTTTTAGTTTTTCGTCCTCCTTTTACTCGGCACCCCCACCAACAATTAACGAAAAGGAAAGGAACGTATTTTTTGTTTCTGTATTATTATTAACTGTTCGAATAAATCAAATCAAATATGTTGCTGTTAATGTTGCTTCGCTCCCTCTTATTATTTAAATACATCATCATTAAAGTAAAACAATGAACAATAATGAAATATTAAACATGCCCTACTGAAGTTAAATCAAAACCAAGGAAATTTTCGTTTCTTCAATCTGGTATAAGACGTGACATTTGTTCTTTTCTCAAGAAACTGGAGCCTTGGGCATGAACAACAAATATTTACTCAATTCATCTTGGGTGGGACATTTCGTGGACTGCGCGGATCTCTTGGGTCACATCCTGTCCGATAGCCTAACTGACCCCACAGTTGTTAAAAACTTTGCACAGCTGTCATAAAAACGGAAATGAAGAGCTCTAAGGTCAAATTTTTTAATGATTTTAGGTAAAAGGTATACAAAATTATTGTTTTGTATGTTATGATAAGCTATGAACTTTGTCACACTTTGTCACCAGAACTAAACGTCACTCTACAATATGCTACCATTTTGTGGTTTTATTGTACTTGTTGTTATACTACTGGTATTTTTGCAATGCGTTTGCAGAAGAGTGAAAATTATTACGTAATTAGGTTAAGGTTTTGTGGTTGGCCGTCACTTCAAGCTTTGCTATTATTATAATTTTATCAGTAAAGGGATGGCGTAAAGAATGCCCATGAACTAGTTCAAGAGGCAATATTGTGGTTGTGCGAAATCCGTTAATATTTCTATCGTAGTTGGTTATTTACAGCGTATTTGCAACGTTGAAGTTTTGTTTTTGTATCTAGGAAGTTTCCAAAGAACATGCCATTGAAACTGCGGAACGTGAAAACAAGATACCAAACTTCCACTCTGCATACTTATTTCACAATTGCACAAGCTATTGCTACTTATAATAGTGTATGGTTGTTGTGCGACAGCGACAAATTTACGACTATAGTGTGTAGGAAGGGGATAGGTAGGTGTGCAGTTGATGTGTTTCATATTGTTCATTCAAAAAATTAGTTCGTCGTTCGTAGTTAGTAGTTTCCATTAGTTTTTAATTTTGTATGAAAAATATAGATGAAACCCTTTGTAGAACTTTACATATTCATTCAATTCAATCATAGATATTGTTAAGCGAGCGAAGCGAGCGTTTCCATTTGACTCTGCCGGAAAAATTAGTCACTGGTTTTGTTTTTTTTTTTGTTTTTTTGTTTTTTTGTTTTTTTTTTGTTTGTATGTCTCGCCATAACGTTCGAACGGAGGCTCGGATCGAGTTGAAATTTTGACCATCCGCAAGCTTCGTTCTCGATTGAATGCATTAGTTTTGTGGCAAAATCGTTCAAAAAGTTAAAAAGTTACATTAAAGTTAATCGAAAGTTTTTTTTTCAAACTAAACGGCGACAAAATCTGAGATAGCCAAATCATTTAGAATGTCCGTCCGGTCACGAATATGTTAATTTTATGAAAGTAGTGTAGATGGAAATTACATTATAACAAAAGTAACGTTGCCATGGCAACGAAAAGACGCGCGAAGTTTCTAATGCACTGCCACCTAGAAGTAATCAAAATACTTTCGAGGAAGCAGTCTATTATTTGTCAACAAAGAGTTTAAATAGTTAACCCAAGGAGTCAGGTTCTCTAGATGGCGGTGGATTTTATCACAAAGTAAAGGATTACACACGGGTTTATATCCAAATACCTTGGCAATAATAAATAATTTGGATACATGGCCCCGTGGACAGCAAACGTCGCAAATTTAAAA
>JAMZAV010016244.1:0-11520 GCA_024449915.1 Sweltsa coloradensis | reverse complement strand
TTTAAAAAAAAAATTTTTTTAAAAAAATGAATAAACAGACTAAAGAGAAAAATGTTTTTAGGAAGTGATGGTATAAAAATCTGAACAGGTAGACCTTTAAAAATTGCTGGGTGTACAATAGAGATGACCTGCGGGAATGTCACGTAAAATTTTCAAAAAAACTCAGTTCGTTTTAACATATGAAAAAGTTTAAACACTTGGTAATATTGACGGGTAAAATCAGGGGTATTATCATTTTTTAATTACACATGAGCTATGCTGCTTTGGAGGGGGCAACAAGGGGGGCAATACGGATATATATTAACGACAGAAAAGGGCCATCCGAAAAATAGTGGGCATAAATTACCGGGAATATGTAAAGAACTTTTTAAAGACTTAAAATACTTACTTTTTCAAGCTTATATATATATAAAGTTATCATGACTTAAAATTAGAAAAATATAAGCCCAAATGTGAAAATTTCATAGTTAAACCAGGAGTAGGGATAATGTACATATAGCTGGCTAATCTAGCTAGATATAAAAAAGCACCGTATATCCCTAGAAAAATTTTAATGAATCTGCTACCAAGCAACATACAAGAAATTGCAGACTAGAAAAATTTTTAAAAGCTCATTTAAAAAATTCCCTAATTGGGAAAGCAATTTTATCAAGTTGATGTTTTAGTACAGGAACACAATTCAAACAGTATATTTTAACCATAAGCCAAGCTTGTTTTTTAAAATTTTTAAAATTTTTAAATTGATTTCGCACTCCATGTTAGCTATGAATTTATGTATTATGTTGTTGTATGTGTTTGTGTAGTTTTTATTATTTTGTTGTTGTATTAGGAAGTTCTGTAATAATTTTTAGGCCTAGTTGCCTATATTATGTTCATGACATGTTTCATACATCTGTGATTTTAAAACGAAACTCGAATTAAATAAATAAAATAAATAGATTCAACACGGGATAAATTGCGTAAATGTAAACAAGTGATAAAGAATTTCTGTACCCCGCCGAGGTGGATTTTTTACATTTCAGGATTGATTTTCATATAATTAAGACAACTTGTCCACATCAGATTTAGGTAGCCTTGCCAAATCCCAATCAATCCATTTTTGTATAAAAAGGTACCGGTAATGTTGCAATAGGTATAGGCTGGCATCAATATAGTATTACTATAAATATAATCATATTTTATACTGGGAAACGCTCAGTTGGGACGCGTTGATAAGCGAGCACGTGTATAGCTAGACCCACATTGCACAGTTTTTTAATTTAAAATTTGCGACGTTCGCTGTCCACGGGGCCATGTTTCCACATATTATTTTTATTGCCAAAAGGTACCTATTTGGGTAAACCCGGGGGTAAACCTTTATTTTGTGGATAAAATTCACCACCATCTAGAGGACCTTGACATCTTTTCCCTTTGGGGAAAAACCCTATTTAACTCTTTGGTAAAAAATAATACACTGCTTCCTCGATAGTATTTTTGATTACTTCTAGGTGGCAGTGCAAAGTGGCCAAAAAACCCTCGTGCCACTTTTCGTTGCCATGGTAACGTTACTTTTTTTAAATTTGAAATTTGTATCTTCTCCACTTATCGGATCAAAATAAAATTAACATATTCGGGACCGGAGGGGACATTCTAAATGATTTGGCCGCCTCAGATTTGTCGCCGTTTAGTTTGAAAAAAAAACTTTTGATTAACTTTAATGTAATTTTGAACTTTTTGGAACGATCTTCCCACAAAACTAATGGCATTCAATCTAGATCGAAGCTTGCGGATGGTCCAAATTTTAATCGATCCGAACCTCCGTTCGAACGTTATGGCAAGACATAGGGCCCACAAACAAACAAAAACAAAAAACAAAAAAACAGTGACTATTTTTCTGCAGAGTTTAAATGGAAACGCTCGCTTAATTATTCCTATTATTACCCACAGCTGCCGGTGAGAACAGAGCCATAAGGCATCCGTATAAACGGAACACTTGGCCCGGAGGCTTGTGCTTTTAATGTTGCGGGTAATTTAAAACTATAAAATGTGAATTGCACAAAATCTGTATATACATAAATGCTTGTATGGGGTTAATTCACTTACTAGTAATATCATAGACCACCACTGCCACCGTCGAGTCCCGTATGTAAGACGGTATTAGACTTCTGAAGCGCTCTTTCCCCGCAGTGTCCCACAGCTGAAGTCTTACCGTTCTATCTTCTAAATACATTGTCTTCGATAAGAAATCTATTCCTATAGTTGCCTGAAAGAAAAAGAATCAGGTGAGCATTCTGCAGAAATTACATTCTTTTGGGCCCACTAGCATGGACAATGGTCTTTGAATTCAACTGAGCACGTTTTTAACCTGTAATTAGGCTAGCGCCCTCCTTGTGAGGTCGGAGTCGATTCCCTCTAAAGTGGGTTGCTGCTGTTTAATACCAAGTCAACATTATAAACGAGCAAGGGGCCTAAGGTTTTGTTACGTAGCTCCCTCCTGGAACAAATACGGCCGGGAAAGAGGTGTTTTAACATTGGTCAAGGTCAACCGCTTATAATCACCATGGTGTCAACATAATAATCGACTTTTCCAAGTTTTTAGGCATCATGATTAGGCCCTACTCACTTCTAAGTACTAGGTCCTACAATAGAATCCCAACAGGGCAGGGTAGGAAGCAGGTAGGAAGCATAAACTAAATAGAAAGACTGAACAGCTTGTGATCAAGCCTCCCCCGGGACTCTGTAAGGATCGTTATCAAGTTTTCAATCATTGTATCAAGCAGTACGACAATTTGGCCTACTGCATGAGCCCGATGGCGATTGATATATCGACTAGACCGCTTTACTAACGCTTTTTCCAGTCGCGTTGATGGATGGCTTTTATGGTTGATTACTTTTGTCCAATGAAAAAATACAATTTTTATGAGAAATATTTCTACGATTGTCCCCCAAAAACATAAAAGTATGGGTATCTAAGTTCCGTGATTTTGAAAAAGTTCCCATAAAGTTTCATCAAGATAGGAGTATCTAGCCGTTTTACCCGCTCGCGGGGCAAATATCACAAAATATTGCATTAAGAACAAAAAAAAACAAAAAATGTAAAAGTACGATATTCATAAGAAATGTTTCTTCGATTGTACAAAGAAACTTATCAGATCTAAGTTCAGAGATTTCAAAGGGGCACCTGAAAAATTTTATCAAGATCGCATGTGTCGTTTGCCCGGTAGAGAGCAAAAAAACTAGGGCAAAAAAACAAAAAACAACACCTGAGCTAGGCCTACTTTTCTCAGGGGAAGCAACTTGAAGTCTTCGCTTCGCTCATCAAATACCAAAAACAAGCCTTACAGAATCGGGAGCAGGTGAGGCATTTTGGAAATCCCCCACAAGTTGGGGTACTGCAGCAGGTACTAGTACTCCTACCAAGTACTATTCAAGCATCTGGCTATTAATTTAACTACTCTACCTCCCTGATCGATGAAAAAATTAGACTTTATGTCTTGCCATAGTTATATTGATGAAGAATAATATATGAATATGATGAAAACAATTAATGCCATCCACTCCCCAGCTAGGGTTCAAAAACCTTAGTTTTAAAGACCTTTGCCTCATGAAGGGTTTTCTCTTTGCTATATGACTCTCGGTTAATAAAACTGTCTAAGAGAGGTATCTTCAATGCCCGGCCTGCTAACATGTGGACTCTGGCCTGCCGATATTCATCTTACATGCATTTAATAGCTTAGGAACTTATGTTTAATATTTTAAAGCATAGTGTAGAAAATAGTGACTGTACCTACTAAATATATAAATTTTTAATCCTTAGGCCTAATGTGTGTAAACTGAAAACCAATAATATTGCAGATCCCGTATTGATTGGTTTTAAGAAATAAGAAGTGATGAGTGTATTTTTGTTTTGCTTGTTAACAGACTATGTTTATTTGGAATTCATTTTCTCTGCTCAATAGCCTTGATAAAATTATTAGAAGTTGTTGAATAGTAATGAGAACACACCTAGTGACAACTTCAAATTAATCTAGCTCTGGGTTCAAAAGTCAATCCTTTCATCTATACCCAACACTTAAATTATAATGTTTGTTTGTAGCAAATACGAGCAGAGTACTGAAGTACATAGACTGTACAGAATATGTCTATAATGACCTTGACCAGGGGTGGGCAATTTATAAAGGGCTGTGCTCACAAACAAACAGCATATTTACTTCACATTAAATATGAGGTCCAATTAATTACATGAAATTATATATTGCAATAATAATAATAATAATAATAATAATAATGATAATAATAATAATAATAATAATAATAATAATAATAATAATAATAATTATAATAATTGGATGAGCGTAGCGAGCGAAGCGAGTGAAGCGAAGACTTCAATTTCACTGACCCCCCAAAAATTTTTTTTAAAAAAAATAGTGTTTTTTTGTTTGTTTGTTTGTTTGTTTGTTTTTTTTTTTTTGTCTGTTTTGTTTGCACGATTCCCGGGGCAACGGCATATGCGATTTTTATGAAAATTTGACAGGACCTTCAAATCTCTGAACTTAGCTTGCCACGTTTTTGGGTAAAAATCGAAGAAATATTTCTCATGAATATCGTATTTTTAAAACGATTTTTTTAAATTTTTTGTGCGATATTTTCGTGCCATTTGGGCCAAATTTTGACCAAAAAGGGTGGGGCTACAATGTTCATATTATTTATTGGAATTAAGGTTATGGTGATGTAGTACATTTTGAAAAAAAAGTTGAAAGAGTTAGCCAGAATCTATAGAAATAAAGCTTTAATATAAGTTTTTTGATTTTTGTGCGATATTTTCGTGCCCTTTGGGCCAATTCTGACTACAGGGTGGGGGTACAGTGTTCATATTATACATGGACATTAAGGTTATGGTGATGTAGTACCTTTTGAAAGAAAAAGTGAAAAAGCTAGCCCAAAACCATAGAAATAAAGCTTTTATTTGTGTTATTTACGGAAAATAATACCAATTGACAAGAAACAAAAGAAACTTGACAACAATCACCTACAATGCGTAGACAACAAAACAAAGCACTTGCAAAAGTAAAGATATCCCACGCAAACTAAAAACTTTCAAAAGCTCATCCATCAACGCGGCGGGACTTTAGCGTTTTCCTAGTAATAATAAACCCCCAACATTTTTTGGGGTTACAAGCTAGTCAAGCTCGAGATAATTGCTGGTTAAATTTCAAATTGCCGCTGAAATACAAGCATTCCATCTCAAATTTTGACATCATCTTGATCTACTAGTGACGTTCTACAAGTGACTTTGGGAAGGGAAGTATTAGTTTTTAGTATTTATACCATTATTTTGTAGTTTTATATCGTGTCTAGACCTAGGCTGTAAATTGACATTGAAACAATTGAATTTTGAGTTTTTGACAGTTAGTAGTAGGCATTTTTTCGTTTAAAGGCATAATCTGTAACTAAAGCAAGGTAATTTATCTAATTTTAGCATATTTTTAGCATTTTACGTAAGCATCGTTGATTATTTTTAGAATTGAGAAGATTGTCGTCTTCTAAATTCGTCAAATTAGAAAAGGTTCAGCAAAACGAAAAGGGAACGAGGTTGAGAAGCGAAGACCTCATCACCGCCTTGAAATTGATGAATCGTAAATGAAAAAAGTGTTTTAATTCTTTTTAAGTGTATTGACTTTAAAAACAATAACAAATAACGACAGACTTGACAGCTAGGATTTTCTCTCGAACAAGAAAAATAGGAAATAACAGACAATGGATGTTTCTGCGGTGAATTCACTTCAGGCCACCAAAGCTGGGAAAATGAGGCAGCGCATCAAATGGACAGAAGATATGAACATGCGTGTGATGCGTAGCTTTTATAGGGTAACGTTATTAGAGACTGTTTTAATAGGTTATCGACAAGAGCTCTATATAGAGTTTATAGATAGATAGATAGATAGATATACCATTGTTAGAAGTAAGTGCGCAGAAAAATAGCCGACCAAAGAAAAAATTATAGTTAAAAAAAAATTTTTACCAGTAAACATATTAACTAGAATAAGGTGCGAAGTGAAAGACGAACTACAAGCACAATAAAGATGATAACGGCACTACCATCGGCAGAGGACAGCGAAGAAGAAGACAGTTGAACCAAACAACTAGAACTTCCAGAATCCCGTAATGCCATCCCTGCTACAACTTCGATTTTACCAGTTATCCAGAAATTCCAGACCAACTAGACCGTCCAGACATACCAGAACGTCCAGACCTACCAGAAACGTCCGAACCTACCAGAACAACCAGACCTACCAGAACATCCAGAACCACTAGAAATGCCAAACCATCCAAGAAGATCAAGACACCCGGGACGACTAGACGATCAAACACAAGAGGTAGATATAATAACGCATAAGAAAATACACCTGACATTCCATCTAAAGAACATCCTAGCTTTAGCATTTGCAACAGCCATGCCAGAGTTTGCGCACATAGAACCAAACAAAAGACATACATACAAAACCCCAAGCATTCAAAGGAAATGAAGACAGCGGTACACATAATGAACACACATTATTTTATCAGAATACACAAGACGAACTATCATTTGCAGACGTTCATGCGCAATTTACTGTGCAGCTGTGCAGTGGTTAGTTTACTTGGCTTAAAGGTAAAATCTGCTGCCTCTTCAAGACAAACAAGAGAAGAAAATTCCGAAATGGGAACAGCGACTAATTGGGAGAATCGATGAGTTTAGGAAATAATCGGTAGATTGGAACAATTACGAATGGGTAATCGATCTAAAAATGTGGTACTCTACTGCCAAAATATATTTGAAAAAATAAAAGTTCAAAAAGCATAAAAACACTGAACAAATTCATTCACGAATATTTGGATACACTTAAACAAAAAGTAGGTGCTCTTGCTAAGAGATTAAAAAGATATAGAAAATGTAGAAATTAGAAAAGAACAAAACCAAATTTTTCAAAAAAAAGGAAAAAAACAGTTTTACCAAAAACTATCTAGTACCGAAGAAAAACCAGGAAATGGAACACCAACTAAGACAGAGAAAGAAGAGTTTTGGGCAGGAATATGAGGTAACCCGGTTCACACAACCAGGATGCACAAAGGATTCAAGACAAAAGAGCCAGGATGAGCAATATTAATGAGATGAGATTCGAAGGTATAACTGTTGATGAATTAAAGTCGACAATTAGTGCTACACTAGCTGGAAAGCACCAGGTAATGATAATATTCAAAATTTTTGGTATAAGAAATTCAATACTACTCACAATCAAATTAAAAAATGTCTCAACGAGTTTATTAATGGATTAAAGAAATACCCAAATTCTTTACTGAAGGAGTAACCTTTCTCAAACCGAAGATAATGACACGAAGAACCCAAGTAAATACGGCCAATTACATGTCTACCAACTATATATAAAATATTGACTTCATGCATAAAAAATAAAGTATATAAGCATTGCAAAGGGAATACAATATCATGGCGAGGAACAAAAAAGATGCTGTAAGAACTCGCAGGGATGTAAAGAACAACTCATTATCGACTCTACTGTAATGAACAGGCACACAATAAGAAAAGGAATATTCACGTAAACTACATTGACTACAAGAAAGCTTAAGACTCAACACCACACACATGGTTAGCCCTATTCAGATTTTACAAATATATAAAATCAACCCAGTTTAAATTTTAAACTTTGAAGACAGTAATGAAGACATGGAGAAAAAACACTAAAACTAAATATGAAAACCAGCATCTAACTACAGATCCAATCCAAATTAAACGTGGCATTTTTCCCAAGGGGACTCATTTAGCGCATTATGGTTTTGTCTATCATTAAACCCACTGTCGCATATGCTTAATGAATCTACATACGGATTTAAAATTAAGGACAATAATTGGTATGTCACACAATTTCTCACCTATTCTTCATGGATGACCTAAAGTTTTTATGCATCAAATTTTGTTCAACTAAACAGTTTAATCAATATACTTTTGAATTTAGTCAAGATATCGCATGGAGTTGGAGTAGACAAGTGGTAAGACGCTACATATCGAAAAGGGGAAGGTTACGCATGCAGAAGAGTTCCAGCTAGATGATGGAAATATGTTGGAGTAATGGATGATAACAAAGTATACAAATATTTAGGATTCTCACAAGCTGCCAGAATTGAACAAAGTAATGAAAGAAAAATTGATAGATACATACAAGAAGCGACTAAAATCTATCCTCAAGACGCAACTAAACGGTAAAAGCAAGATCACAGCAATAAATACATATGCTATACCAGTACTGACATATTCATTCGGAATCATTAAAAAGGACGCAGACAGACATCCAACCCGTTGGAAATATTAACTCGTACTACACTTACCAAACACAGAATACATCATCCTAATTCAGCAATAGCGAGATTGGGCACTTCCAAGAGAACAAGGAGGACGAGGCCTAATTGGGTCTGAACAACTTATATTATAAACACTAGACATTTTAAGAAAATATTTTTTTTACAAAGAGCAACCAATCAATACTGCATAGGGCTGTGGTGCTAGCTGAAAAATCAAATTTAAATCCACTCAATCTAGCAAACGAAAAAGTCAATATACAAGGAAACTCATAACTGACGCTTCAAAAGAGTTACGTTTCTCAGAAAAGACCCTACACAAGAGACATTATGATGATTACCAAAAGTCACGTAGATATTAAAGCATCAAATAGGTGGTTAAAACAACGGGGAACTATTTGGAGAAACAGAAATTTTATGCTGGCTATTCAAGACAGAGTGATTGCAACGAAAAATTTAAAAAAATACATTATACAAGATGCGACAGTAAAAGATCAATGTAGAAAATGTAGTGTAAGGGGTGAAACAATCGAACACATCATTCCGGGTGCCCGTCCCTATGTCAAACGGATTACCTCTACAGACATAACCAAGTAGCTAACATTATTCCCAAAAAATAGCAATCAAGTACAAACCCCTTGATACACACACACCTTACTACAAATACAAACCGGAGAAAGTACTAGATAGCAAAGATTTCAAATTAATTACGACCGCAAAAGTTATAACAGACCAAAAATATACACACAACAGCCGGATATAATTATAATTGACAAGAAGAAACTAGAAACTACCCTTATTGACGTTGCTGTCCCAATGTGCCATAACGTCGAGACTACATGGAAGAAAAAAATTGACAAGTATAGAGAACTTGCCCAAATTTAGATCAAGAAGATGAGGAAACGAAAAAGGGAAATACAATCCCATTCGTAATATCAGCCAACGGCATCATACCGAAGAAGCTACATGAAAGCATTAAACAACTAATCTTCCCCCCAATGTTTACATCGAGACTCAAAAGGCAGTAAATACTCAAAACTGTAGAATAGTTGTAAATTTTTAAAATAAGAATGATACTTCGAGATTTTCCCAGACAGCTTCCATCCGACATGGTTTTGTGGTTTCCCATAGTCCGAAGAGCAAATGCTAGGGTGGCGACGAGAAATCGGGCCACGACCGTCACCCGCAGAAAGAAAACATAATCTACAAACTATATTATATGACTTATTTTAGTTAGAGTTAAGACAAAGTAATAATGTAGGTTTGTAACACATGGAAGTACTTGACGTAAGTCCGTACAACATGTTAGCTCCGGTTTTGACCGAGTTTGTATGAAATACATCCAATAAAAATAAAAATAATAATAATAATAATAATAATAATAATAATTAGAAAAATCAAATATTTTACGAGTCATTTCGCTGTGTTCGTTTTTTATTAAATTACCTGACGTTTCGATACGTCTGTGCGTATCATCATCTGAGGCAACACTGAAAAACTTTACATTTGAGATTGTTTTGTTGAATTCTTTGCTTTTCTTGGCTCTGATTTTCTTTGCCCAAAAGAACTAGAAACATCTTGCAATGCCAAGGGGTACCCCCTTATCACCAGCAGTAGAAAAATCTGTTTTTAGATGATTTTGAAACAAGGCATTGAGTGGCAGCAACTCTCAAACCAAGAGTGTGGTTGAGATATGTGGACGATATATTCGCAGTGTGGTCTCATGGCAGAGAAGCTTTAGAGGATTTTTTAATTGATCTAAATGGCTTACATCCAAGTATACAGTTTACTATTGAAATTGAAAAGGAAGGTCGATTGGCATTTTTGGACGTTCTTGTGACTCGTGGTGATCCTGGGGGTTTCACTCATTTTACCGTAAACCAAAACTCATACAAATTTGTACATTCATGAGACTTTCGCTCATCATCCTCCACAGAAGCACTCAGTATTAAATACTCTAGTTACCAGAGCCAAACGTTTATCAACAGTACCAGTCTGGAAATCGGAAAAATGCTTTTCTGAAAAAAGCGTTACAAAACAATGGCTATAATAACACAATGATTATGCAAAGCTTTTAATAGAAAACCAAAAACTACAGGATGTAGGCCTACAGTTTGAAGATAGAACAGAGAAAAAGAAGAAAGCCATATTACCTTTCGTAAAGTTCACAACTGATAGAATTGGTAGACCCTCCAGAAACCAAATTCAAACAAAATTCAAACCGTGGAAGAAAATTCAAAATTGTATGTTGCCAGTTAAAAATAAAATTCCTTTTCAATCTAGTGGTGTTTATGAAATCCCTTGTAAATGTGGTTCGGTCTACATTGGCAAACCTGTCGTACAATTGGGACTAGAATTTAAAAAACATAGAGCGCACTGCAACCACTACAGAGAGGACCTTTCGGCAGTCAAAAACACCGTTGGTGGAAAATGCTAATGATCCCACGCACAAGATCCTTTTTGAAGATACCAAAATTTTATGCACAGAAAAAAACCTTTTTCCTCGACTCATAAGAGAATCGATTGAAATTTCCAAGCAACGCCAATAATTTTATGGGGATATTTGGGGGTTTTAAATTAAGCAAAACATGGAGTCCGATGATAGGGAAACTACTCTCAAGACGACAAACAACAAAACAACAACAAAAAACAACAACAACAACAACCACCACCACCAACCACCACTGCCACAAAAAACAACAGCAGCAGCAGCAGCAGCAACAGCATCAAGGAAGTCAAGATGTTTCTAGTTCTTTGGACAATGAAAATTTAGAGCCAAAGAAGAAGCAAAAGAAATTTAACAAAAACAATCTCAAAAGTAAAAATTTTCAGTGTTGCCTCAGATGATGATACCACAGACGTATCGAAACGTCAGGTAATTTAATAAAAAACGAACACAGCGAAATGACTCGTAAAATATTTGATTTTTTCTAATATTTCGGGCTGTGAAAGCATCAAGCAAAAAATAATAATAATAATAATAATCATGAGTAAAAAAATTGAGAACACCGAGAAACACTAAAGTGGAAAAATATCAAAATTTAGTCAAAAAATAACAAAAATTTGGGAAAATAAACTGTTTACTGTCGTGCCCATCGGATCTCAGCCCTGGAGTCTCCATCTTCCCTCTCTGCCAGCCTCAATGCCTGGGGCTTCTCCAAATCTTACTCAGCATGCAGAAAGAGTCAT
>JAMZAV010016243.1:0-11085 GCA_024449915.1 Sweltsa coloradensis | reverse complement strand
TACAACAAACTTAGCATATTTTTCACCCTGATGGAAATACTATTTAATTTTTTTTTTATTAATCTCCAACAACAGGTATTACCCCACAAGTGTTGGGTAACTAAAACTAAACATTTAAAAATACAATTTAAAACAATACAAACACGCTATACAAATATATAAATACAAATAAGTCTTAGTATATATTATTCATGTATGTGTTGTATATCTTCATACTCTGCTAATGACTATAAGTCGCTGGCAGGTTTCCTCTTCCCTCTTCCATTCCTCTATATCCCTCTGTTTCCATAGTTCCCCCCCCCCTCTCTCTCTCTCTATATATATATATTCTAATTCTAATTCTTTCTAAATCACCCAACGAGTATTGTTCCCGGCCGGAATACATGATTTTGGAAATTAAAATTTCAAATCACTCTATACTTATAGCAGTTGTCTACCGTCCTCCGAAAATTGGGTTTCTCACAGACTTTGAAATTTCACTCTTACAATTCATTCCCCATTATGAGCACGTAATTGTAATGGGTGACTTTAATACCAACCTACTAGCTGTTAATCACTCAGATACAAAGCAACTAACTACCATATTTGAATCATGCAACCTAACTATATTACCGCTAGAACCAACCCATCATACCTCCACCTCGCATACATGGATTGACCTTATAATGACGTCAAACCGTGATAAAGTCTTAAATCACGGTCAACTTTCTGTACCAGGCATATCAGCTCACGACTTATTATATTTACAATATTCCATCCGTACGCCGAAACAAAAACCAAAACTTATTTCACGACGAGCACTAAAACTCATAGATGTTGACGAATTTAGAACTGATTCTATTTCTTTACCTTGGGACTCATTAATCAACCTGCCCACAATTGACGAAAAGCTTTCAGCATTTAATTCTATGATTATTAACCTGTATGATAAACACGCACCATTAAAAGTCGTCAGAGTCACTAAACCACCTTCGCCATGGCTCAATGCTGAGATAAGAAACCAAATGGCCAGGAGGGACGCGGCATTCAACAAATTCAAATCAAGCCACGACCCTGAGCATGAAAAAGAATACCGACACTTAAGAAACAAAACTAATCAAATGATAAGGACAGCAAAACGGCGTCACACCTATACCTTACTGGACCCAAATATGCCTATGAAAAAAACATGGCAACACCTGTCCCATATGGGCATAGGCAAACAAAAGGAGGACGAGGCTCTTATCGAAATTCCCCTCGACAACCTTAACAATTATTTTACTACTCCGCCCACAAACATTAACCCCGTTCTAAAGATAAGCATGTTAAGAGCATAAAAGAACAATCTACTACACCAACGTATGATCAATTTAATTTCAAACACGTGACACCAAAAATGGCAATTAACGCAATTAACGAATAAAATCGAATGCTGAAGCGTAGATCTAATCCCCATAAAACTGATTCAAAACATGATCAATCTGTCTCCAATTTTAATCGAACCTATTACTTACCTCTTTAACTTCTCACTAACACATCACTCTTACCTGACATCTGGAAACAGGCACTTGTTCGTCCTCTACCAAAGAAACCAAATCCCAGCACTGTTCGTGACTACCGTCCAATCAGTATCCTACCATCTCTCTCTAAGCGCTCGAGTATATTGTTCACACTCAAATAACTGATTTTCTAACAGAGAACAATATACTAGACCAGTACCAATCAGGATTCCGTTCCAATCATAGTACGTGCACAGCGCTTATCAAAGTAACTGACGATATACGACAAAAATGGACAGTCGACAACTTACACTTCTGACTTTACTTGACTTTAGCAAAGCATTTGACTCAGTTGACTTTGATATACTAATGACTAAACTTGAATCTATAAACTTTTCCCGCCCAACCCTTCAGTGGATGCATTCTTACCTCAGTGGAAGACAGCAATGATAGTATCGGGTAATAATAAATCTGAATGGATGCCACTTAAGAATGGGTGCCTCAAGGCAGTGTACTAGGGTCATTATTATTCTCACTCTTTATTAATGACATATCGAAATCGCTCAAATATTGTTATCACCATCTTTATGCCGACGACCTTCAAATTTATCTTCATTCCTCCCCTCTCGCAATTAACCAAGCAATTAAAATGATGAACGAGGATTTGCAATCTTTACATGCTTGGGCGACCAAAAATTGTTTGACTATAAATCCCATAAATCCCAATCTATGATTCTAGGTTATCACAAACTGCTAGCAAAAATAGACCGCACAAAAATCAACCCCGTTACCTTAAACGGCACGACTATACCTTTTCAGCGTCATTTTAGAAACTTGGGACTCTTTATGACAGATGACATGACCTGGACCGAACATATCAAACACGTGTGTCAGAAAACCTACGCATCTTTACACTCTTTAAACCGTTTAAAAAACTTCCTCCCAACAAAATTAAAAACAATGCTCGTACAAAGCCTCGTCATGCCTCATTTTGATTATTGCGACGTTGTGTACAATGACCTTACTGAAGACCTCTCTATTCGTCTTCAGAGAGCTCAAAATGCCTGTGTTCGTTTCATCTTTGGTATAAAAAAATATGATCATATTACTCCTGGATTCAAAAATCTTGCGTGGATTCGTCTAAATGACCGTAGAAATCTACACTCGATTTCCCTTGTTCATCGTCTGCTCTCAACATCAACACCTTCGTACCTAGCATCTAATTTCCAATACCTATTCTCAAACCATACCTTCAACACTAGATCTAGATCAGGTACTCAGTTAACATTTCCAACCCATAGAACCAATCTTCTTGACCACTCTTTTACAATAAACGCTATTCGAGTCTGGAATACTCTCCCAACGAGCATCAGGGATGTTTACGGAATTAGTTACGACACTTTCAAGCATAAAGTACATCAACATTACTTGAGTAATTATAATTAATTAATAGCTATAAACATCAGCCGCTACAGCCTTTGTTAAATTAATGATTGAGTAATGCATACCACAACCTGCTCCTGCTCACCTGTATTTCTGCACACAATGTCTAAAGCTATATTAATTTTGTACTTTTGTGTGAATGGATGAATGAATGTTTCTTAAACTATTGAAGATTTGCATAAATCGATTCAAATTCATAATTTGCATAACATTACTATACACCTAGAAAATTTTAACTTTGCAATAATGCTACCATAATGTATTTAATGTATTATTTCAATATTTTATATAATCATGTAATGTTCTCTTCATTATCAAATGTATTATTATTATTATTAGTATAAGGTTGGATGGAAGATAAGGCTTCACTAGCCTTAATCCCGCCTTACAATAAAGACCCTTATCTATCTATCTATCTATCTCTCTCCCGGCCTTTGACAACTGCACATGTCCTTCGCACTCTCTATCACTTCCCTTCCGAACATGGCCTTTTATTTCTCTCTTCTCTTCTCCAACTATCTCTCTTCCCTAGTCAAGATAAACCTTTGGCAGCAGCTTACGTAATTTTTTTAATCCAATCAAATTATTTTCCCCAACTACCCCCTAAGAAAAGAAAGGTCATTCCACTGAGAATATAGTTCAATCTCAATCTCTTCGTCACATCCCGTGAGAGTTGTCTAGTTTGAAACTGAGAAAAGAAAAAGACCTTTGGCTTAAACTAATTAATGGGGTCATGACTTACTCCGATGTTGAAGTTTCTTATAGACAGTATTTGTGTGACGTCATGGCCCACTTAAAAGAAACCTTGGTAATTATGGAGGTGAGGATATTGTCGGGTAAACTTTTAAAAAGTCACAAAATAATAGTTTTCGTGTAGGTAAATAATTCTAGACAGGTGTGTTTTGAACTAAGCAATTTTTACGTAAATTTTAACACTTCGACATGTGTGCTATACGCCTCCCATGGTACATGGGATTAATTAGGCCTAGGCAATAAACATTCAAAATGGCGTGTGGGTTTGTGCATCAATGCTTTATAAATATTTCATACTCTTTATTGTTAATTTGTGCATTCGGTTCATTGTTCAGTATTTATTTGTCATTATAAACACGAAAACTAGCTATACTGAGATTTTGTTTGAGTTAACCCGACGATATACTCTCCTCGATAATCACCGAAACCACTGCCTGACTCCAAACAATCCGCTGCATGGCAAGGCGGAAATAACTTGGTGACCAATGGGATGGAAGTTTGTCACTTATAGTGGATATTGTTATCATTTACATACTGTTTTACATAATGTGGATAATCTAAGGCAACTTAGCATACCCCATACCGCACGATGATTTTTTACAAAAATCCATTAAGGACATAACACAAATCATTATGATTAATATTATGCAATACATGAAACATTACATTTAAGAATTAATAATAAAAACAACTGTTTAATAGGTTAAAAAAAAGTTGTAAAATGCATTTTGATATCATTTTATGAGATATTCAAGATTCAGTTAGAAAGAAATATTTTGTACTCTTTTAACATATGTGTTGCATTATTATGCATAATCATCATCATTATAAATGTAACATCCACTTTCAGTTTTTTAATTCTCCAAGAAATCTGATTTATATTTTCAATAGAGTTCACCTCAAAGGCAAATTTATCTGGTGCTACGTATTCTTTTCAGCATGATTGTACATATTTCAGTTATAATCAGTATTTGGTGTTAGAAAGAGTGGAATAACATAAGGATACGTCAGGTAGTAATGAATGCAAATTGCAAATATAGGTTGCTACACAAATGATTTATTTTAATGCTAATCAATGCATATAATCATCAGTAATCCCACTCAACTGTATCAGTGCATACTTTAAAATTAGAAGACGAAGATGAAATTAACACACAGCAATTTCTTTGGAATGTTTTTTAGAGACCATTAATACTAAGCACTCTACAACCTTTGAGTATGAGTTTTAGGTAGAAACCCCACGCTAGAGGCTGTTTGTTTGACGTCTGAAGATGGACTCTGGTCACAACACACACCGTACACGTGCATATCAGCGTATGAAAGTAGCCGACTAGCTCATCGACCCCCATCCGCCGGCAATCCTTACTAAAAGTAGCTGTCAAGGTTTTCTTCGGCCACAATGGCGATTGCAATGAATCGAGCTCTATTAGACCTTGAACACTCCCTCCAACTAGTTTTATCAGCTGAATAGGGACCCTGAGCGACTAGAGTGTGTTGGTCCGTATAACGCGGTATACAAACATCCGATGTCCTTGGTTCTCTTACCTCACAGTTCATACTCAATGATGCGGTATACAAACATCCGATGTCGTTGAGTCTTTTACAACACAGTACATACTCAATGACTTGGTCCACAAACACCCCATGTCGTCGGTGCTCCTACCACCATTACATACTCAATGCTGAGCCCCTAGCCCCTGCGCTTCGGCTTGGCCGTTGTGGCGATGTCGGCGATAAACTCGTGCGGGATGGTGACCCCGTTAGCCTGGATCTGCGCGCCGTATTTCTGGTAGTAGCGCTTCTTGTAGGCGCCCGTGGGGTCGTACTTTGCCTCCACCTTCTTCCACATCTCGGGCTTCTTCTCGATGAAGTACTTCGTCAGCTTCACCAGCGCCGCCTTCTCGGCGGAACAACTACTCTCTTTGCACTCCTTGCGGACGTCTTTGGAGTCGAAGTCCTTCTCGAGGCCTTCGCGGAGGTATTGAGGGAGACGCTCTGGAGAGAGAGAGAGAGAGAAACAGAACGTATTAATTGAGTTTCACGTACGAAAACTGCCCAGGGTGCAATGAATGCCTCTCTTTACGTTGTCTAACTAGGTATTTTGAAGTTTAATTAATTGTGAGGGAATGAAATAAATTTCAGGAAAACTTCCAGTCAGGATTGCTGATGGCAGGAGTCGAACCCGTGACCTACCGAGTCAGAGCTCCACACGTTATGCAAGGGATCATTGTAGGTAGGTTAGACGGTAATTAATAGACAAATAAAAGTAACAAGCTAAATGAGGTGTGGACAAAATGTGAGCACCGACTTGGATATTATAGTTAGTAAAACGTGTGGAGCCTTACCTGCGCGTATGCTTCGCGAGATGACTCTTCAATACCCAAGTTGCTTCTAAAGTGTCAATTCAAACCCAAGGCAAAAAGTCTTCCTTCCCCAAACAAGACCCCCTCTGTCTCTGACCTCAGATTACGAGTGTCCCCTACCGGCTTCACCAATCGTGCTGCCTTTTATGGCCATCAGAGGCCGACATAGGCATTTCATCTCATGGGCAATGAGCCCAATGACTGCACGAACGCCGAGGCTCAGGGGCTGAAGCACCCCTCTAAATATTCTAAATTAAAAAGTGGTATTCGTCCTTTCCTAACCCCCCCCCCCCCCCTTGATATCCTATTTTGATTGCTCAGCCAATTAGTATTACCTTAACATATTGTGCTATTTTCGTTTTTTTTACGCGTTTTCAGGCCTTCTAAAGTTGTAAATTTCCAAATTTCGGCGATAAGGAGCATTAACGGCTGAAACTTTCGAGCATATCCTGGGTTTGCAAAACCAAACTCGCTCCCCCCCCCCCCCCTCTAGATACGTAGACAGTTTTCGTTTAATAATTATGTGAAAACTGGAAATCTTAAATGAAGCCGCATGAATCAGTGCTAGATCCGCCACAATAAAATATACCCAAATCATGATAATTGCAAAGGATAATTTTACCAGGAAAACGCCAAAGTCGTTGTCAGACGAGTGAGCGAGCCATGTGTGTCGGGAACATTTGCATCCCTAGCCTAAAAGGTTAGCGACTAGCGAGGAAATACCCATGCTGTCTAGATCCAGCCTTAGGTAGGGGGAAGAAAGGGGGGGTACTCAACACAATGGCTTGCTTAGGTACAGCCGTACAGCCCATATTTCTCTGTATCTACCATGGTATCTACAGAGGCTACATCTGCAAACGATCGGCTATAATATTTCTTTCTTTCTTAACGTCTTAAACGTCTATATCTTATTCCTAGATAAAGCCATAATAAACCTACATATAAATTATTTATATTACTATGATATTATTAGCTTTTGACATGATTGAGTCATCTTGGAGTCTTTTTTACCACTTGAATATCACATGCAGCATTTTCTTTCTGCGTTTAGTCGATTTATTTATTAGTTACTTACTATATCGGCCTACATTAATTTAAATGTGCATTTTACTTTTTGAAACTTGTAACGGTCATAAACATTAATATATGAGTGATTGTAGATTAATCGGCCAAACCACCCCCAATCTTTTAGTTAATACTAATGGCCGTTGCAAAGTTCAAAAAGTAAAATGCACATTGAGATTAATGTAGGCCGATATAGTAACAAACTAATAAATAAATTGACTAAACGCAGAAAGAAACTGCAGCATGTGATATTCAAGTGGCAAAAAACACTCCCGTGGCTCATTCATGTCCAAATTGCTATATAATTTATTCTCATGGTAAAAACTATACGTTTTGTTTATTTTTCAACTGATCTTTAGTCTTCATCCTAAACAGTTCAATATTAAATTAAACCTACTTAAAGTGTACTCCACCCAGTGGCGTATCAGGGTGGAGCTAGGGGGGCTTGGCCCCCAAGAAATCCCAGCTTTAAAAGTATATTCCTCAAATCATCTGGGTTTACGAAAGAAATTAAATTCATCAATTAATTTCTCTTTTTTCCGTTCAGCAAAGTACCTGAACTTCTCCTAAAATACATAAAACCACTTAAATAATACTTATTTAAAAAATATTTTTAAAAAATCACATGTTTATTTATTGAAGGTTTAAATCGCAATGGATCTAGCTGATTTTGTTAGCAGATTGTCTTTTTAAAATTTAACGCAATCTGTTCAGCGATTCGGCTGATTTTCGGCGTACACACTCATACACAAGTACAGAAGAACAGATAATGCGCCGTTTGAGTTGAATTGTATCCTTAGTCGCTCCGTTCCCTCGTCTAATTACTGATATAGTTTTGAGGGGTTTTGATGTTAGTGAATATTTCAGCACCCGGCGGAATTTAGAAAACCCGGCGCCCCTGCCAATGATACGCAGAGAACCTTGGTTTAATGTACACAGATAGAATGTACTCACTCTTAAGCTTGAGGCCGTCCCCCCGGCACCGGTACTTGTCGTCCACCAAGCACCTGTAGTAGTGGTTCACGAGGCGTTCGTTGTTGAGGACCTTGTCGATCTCCACGTCGTAGTTGATGGGTGGTCTGGGGGTGGACGCCGCGGGTGCCTTCCTCCTCGCTCTGTCCAGCGGCGCGAGACGTCCCTTCTTGAGCAGGTTGTCGACGAGCGTGAGGTCCCCGTCGCCCTGGCGTCGAGGCACCAGGGCGGCCCGGGAGACGGCGAGCGTCGCGCACACACACAGCAGAGCCACGAGCTTCATGGTGGTGGGTCTAGTGAGCACCTCCGGACCAACACCGCGCCTTTATAGCAACCACTCGGGCAAGATTTACATGAAGACACCCATGTCACCGAGGTCAGATGGTGACGTATGCGTTGTTCCGATACCCTCTCATCCAGATGAGGCAATTAGGACCAATCATAATAATGACACAGTACAATGTGGGATAGTTTTTGTCTGGTGTTTAGACAACGGACTCGGATCGGGCAAGTCAAACGTGTTGTCAAATCACGAGTGACGCAATTGCCTTGATGTGAGTCACATTATTGCTGACACACAATTAGATCAATTAATTAAGTGATGAATATTACACCTATGAAAATGGTGCCATGTGGGTTCCATTGAACTCAAATATATCGTAATCAACCAATTCACGTAAAAAGAGAGTGAAAATTACGAGTATTAGTAAAATGTGTTAAGTTAAGAGTACACACAATGTTCTTGTTTGCTTGAGCAGCCTTTTCTGGATAAAGCTCGAAACAAAATAACAATTTATAAGCACAAAAATGCCGAAAATCTAGCCGAAAATGTGTCTTGTTCTTTTCAAATTATTTTTTAAAGAAACGTGTTAAACCTGAGTGCAACGCAAGCCTCTCTTCAGCTGTCCAACTAGGCATTCTGGAGTGAGGACAACAGTGGAGAGATGTCCGAGGGCTGTTTGAGAGGCCTCAATCCCTTGCACCCACATTAACCACGGATGAAAACCTCGGTCGTGATTGCTAGTGGCGGGATTCGAGCCCGTTACCTCTTGAATCAGAGACGCGAGAGCCTCGACTGTCACGTGTTACATCGATGAAGATGAATATTGTTTGCTCACTCAGAAATATGAAGCCTTTTCCTGCTTTGTACTTGTTTGGTCATATGAAATGTTTATTCGAAGTTAAGCATCCTCGGGCGTGGTCAGGGGTAGAGTGGGTGACCGCTCTATCGTGAAACACACGTATACCGCTAGTTAGAGCAGAGGAGGGTTCGAGACCTAGTGTAACGGCTTCGTTCTCCTCGACGTCTGCTCGGCAGTCTGGGAACCTATATGACTGTCAAGGTTACACCGTCCTTTCGGTTGGGACGTAAAGTCGTTGGTTCCCTGGGTACTTTTCGAAAGGAGTAGGCTACGTGCCGGTACCGGGTTTCCCCTCTGCCCTTCACTATTAAATTTACACTAGTGGATTCCACTATCTTTTGCAAATAGAAACTTGATTAACTACGTTACACACGGTGATGATTGTACTTTCATGTTTACGTAACTTATATATTATTTCATTGCGATTCGATGAGTAGTAGGTAATAGATGAGTGAGTAATAGATGAGTGGGTAATAGATGAGCGGTGGACAGCTAAAAAAGTCCATGCCTCATGCGGGATTCGAGCCCACGTCCTCCTTGTGCTCCGGGCCTGCGCCCAGATCGTATGAGCCACCGCGGTCGGCAGTGTCTAATCATATTTCAAACTTGTTGTATTATTGTTTCTTAATTTATTTATTCAGGAAACACTCCCATTGTAAGGCCTGTGTAATGTAATTTTAATATATAAATCATATTTAATACGGGCGAGCTTCGGAAAGGCTTTAGCGGCACAGTGTCTATAGGGAACCTAAGTGGGCGTTGTCTGGTTCTCTCCGGTCAGCGTGGTATAGCGATTAACCCGTGCTAAATGTTTTCGTAAGCGATAGCGCGAGAACCCGACCACGGACCGGAATAATATTCATACTGTAAGAAACTATAATCTTTCCTCTTTGCGTGGATATACATAACTCTGCTCTATCACAAATATTAATGACATTTGTTTTTGAGTCGAAGTGAACTCTACATTTACACTGTTGCCAAACCTTCCAAACTGCTCATGAAAAAGCACGTAAAAACATTTTGTCCGTGGCATCAGCATAACATTTTGGTATCCGACTTGCTTTGTGGCTACTGTGAGGTCACTGGGCTGTACTAGATTATACATTACTAATAAAATATCCTTTAATGTGCCAACAAAATCTTGAATGAAAAGTACATTTAGCAACCATGGACAGGCGCGTGGTATGCGAGGATGCCACAGCTGCACACAACGTGGCTGCGTCTCGCTTAGGCTGCCGCTCAGTCAGAGTACATTTGCGACAGCGCGCAAACATGGGTCCATTAAACTCATAATAGTTTGAATTTAGGAAGCGTCATCGAGCAAAGTAAGATGCCATCATCTTCTTCACAGAATTATGCATCTTGTGAAGTTATTGGTTTAGATTTCTTTTGCGCGAGTCAAAAGATACGGCGAGATACATTTTCGTACCATGCTAATTCTTATGGGCGCTGAGACCAGAGAGAACCAATTTCCTTCCCGCCTTCAAAACTTAGGTTCCCTATAGTAGCCCTGAGCGCCTAGTGGGAAACGTAATGCATTTAGCAAGGGTACGATGGAGACGAGGAAGAAATCCAGTATATTTCACATCGCCTTTACTGCTTAAAATTCGTACCATACATAAAATCAATATATTGGAAAGATTAGTGTCAATTAATTAAAAATTATACGCTTATGGAACAAGGAAAGGCGACAAATTATCACAAAATTGACAAAATTATTTTTTTAAATGCCGATCTCCTGGTCATTGTTGGCTCGTCAAAGGTGTTGGCGCCTACAGGGTTGACTCCGTCTGCTTTTAATTTAATGTCCCTCCGCTCCACTGAAAATCAGTTTTTGTGACGGGTAGTAGACTCTAAATACGATTTTTT
>JAMZAV010016242.1:0-10562 GCA_024449915.1 Sweltsa coloradensis | reverse complement strand
TTCCCTTTCCAAAGCTCATGCGGCCTTTTCTTTTATCCCTTTCCTTTTCCTTTTTCACATACGATGGGGAAATTTAAAACGAAATTCAATTTTTGGAACGATAATTCCCTCAACCACTTTGCTTCGTTACCTTTGTTTTGCACTTTATTCCATTTACCTTCCTAACTCCTTTTTCTCCCTTCAATTTTTTTTTCCTTTTCTAACCTTTTCCCCCACCTTTTCTTTCGGGTTTTTTTTCCCTCTAGCCTTCCTCTTTTTCCCCACTCCGCAGCTGTTCCCCTTTTCCTGCGGTTTTAAAAACTTTTTGGCTTATTTGTTTTTCAATTAGCCCTTTCCCCTTTTCCTTTGGAATTTTGCTCTTGTTGTGGAATTTATCACAATTAAGAATGTTCGTCTTCCTTCTTTTAAGTCCCCCTCAATTTTGCAAAAAAACAAGACAATACTGAAAAAGAGTAAAAGTAAAAAACTGAAAAATTTTAATTTTATCCGGGAAAAATTAAATTAATTGGTACCATTGTAACATTACTATAAAAAGTGAAATTAATTTCCATAAAAGGTAAAAAGATTTGGAGCGCCCTGATCCCTCATAAAAAGCAGAGGGCCCTAGGGCATTTTTTTCCCAAAGGGCAAAGTACCTTTTACTGGGTACATACTTAAATTACACTTCGTTTTGTATTGAAAAGTCAATACCTTACATAAAAAATTTAAAATGACATCCCTACATATAAAATTTTTTTAAGCCGACAGAAAATTGATAAATTTTTTTTTAAATATGTTTTTAAATAGGATCCATTAAGGAAAAATCCTCCCAAAAACATTTCCAAATTGCCTCATTGTTGTGGGGAAAATTTAACACTTTAATAGGTAAATCGTAACTACAAAAATTTTTTTGATGGATGAAAAAATTTTGTAAAAAATTTACAACAAAATTTATTATTCTGAAAAAATAGTAAAATAAACTTTCCTTAAACCCCTAATTTTAAGAATTTGCCTCAAAAATTAAACTTCTTTAGTTTTGGACTTTTCAATTTAATTTGAAAAAATGTCACCAAAAAGTAAAAATTCCTCTTCTGGCCTACCAGCACCTATTTTGCCCCGGCCAATATAGAAAGGGGCCCTTTCAGAATCTATTCCCCCGTTTCTGAAACAGAAATTTTCAAATAAAAAATTCACATTCCCGATCCATCAAGAAATTGGCTTTTCCCCTACTGACAACGGTGAATTTTTTAATTTGGTACCTGTGTATTTTCTTTTTAGTTTCCCCAAAACTTTTAAATGTATTTGCCTCAAAAAAACCCAATTAAAAAATTCCTCCAACCCGTTTTTTTCCCTTGTGGTTTTCAATTTACTACTTCTTTTAACCTTTTGTTTATTTGTGTAATACCGTGTTAATTTGATTATTAATTTTCCCCCTTATTCTTTAACCCCAATCAAAATGCCTGGCCCATTTTTCGGGGAAAATTTTTTTTTTTCTTTTTGGGATACCATCATGGTGTTGGCGCGTTTTTCCCCATTTGGTGTTTTTTTCCGCTAGGGGTTTCCCGTTTCGTATTCATAATTTGCCCTATTTTTTCCCTTTTTGAATTTTTCTCCTATCAGAGTCATTTCCGGTTTTCCGGTTTTTCGACTTATGCAAGCATCTTGTCAAGGCGTTAGCTTGTTCCCCGGAAGTGCAAATTTCGTTCGTCCAATTTTTCCCTCCACCCCAAGAGTTCCCCCCGGGAAATTGATCATGACGTATTAAAGGGTTTTGCGCCTGGGTTTTTTTCCGTCTTGGGAATAAACACGGTTTCCGGCTGCAGTCCTTTGGGTTCGATCCCCCTCGGGGCACCTTTTTCCCTCTCTTCCCAAATGAGTTTTTCCCTTTTTCTTCCCGTGGGTTTTAAAATCCCCATCAAATTTCCCCTTCCTCCTCTTCACCCCGTCAAAAAACCCCGGGGTAAGTTCAAAAAAATAACCCTATTTCATACCCCTTTCAAAAACATTTCCCGAAAACCATGTCGTATTTTCAAAAATTTTTTGAAATTTTTCTCTTAAACCCTTGGGGCGTATAAAACGGGTTGGGGTTTTGGCCGTCTTTTTTTTCGTTGATTTGCCTATTTCATGAATTTTTTTACTTGTTTCCTCACGTTATACTTGAATTCCTCATCTTTTAAGGTTAACTAAGAAAAATTACCACCATTTTAAACCGGCCCTTCAAAAACTACAAAACCGAAAAAAAAAAACCCGACAAGTTAGATTTAGCCCTTTTAAATTTTGCCAAATTAAAGGTTCCAAACCAAACTACCCAAAAACCAAAAACCCCATGCCCCCGGAAACTCAAATAAAAATTCAAGCAGTTTTAACCCCGGCGAAATTTTCATACAGGTTGAAAATTAAACGGGCCCTTTTTGATAATGGCCTTTCCCCCTCATTAAACTTTCATCCATAAGAAACAAAAGCATTGCAAAGGCCCAAATTCTTTTTCTCTTTTCAAACCCATGGGAAAAAAAAACAAATAAGTTCAAAATAAATATTCAACTTCATTTAAAAACTCCGTTGGACTCGATTTAAAAAAATTTGGAAATTCCCCCCGTTGAATCTATTTGTTTAAAAAAGGTTTGGGGGTTTTTAAGGCCAAATTTAATTTTTTCCTCTAAAAAGGGCATCCATGAGGTCTTCAAGGTTCAAAAAAACAACCAAAATTGTCAATTTTAAAAAGCGAAATTCCCTTTTTAATTTTTTATGAGGGGAAATTGAAAATCCGAGCTACTAAGGTTTGGGAAAAAAGAAAAAAATTAATTCAACTCCGGGTAAAAACGCAACACTCAACAATAAACGATGGAGTTATGTGCTGTGGGGAAAATTTTCTTTTACTCCCCGTCAAAAGTTCTTCCCTTCAAAGCAAATAACCCTTTTTGGGGTTCGTCACCTCCCTCAAACAAAATGTGCAGCGAGTCCCCCAAAAACTCATCTCGAAACACTCTATTAAAACTGTGTCCGCTTGTCCGGTAGAAGGTTCTCATCATGTACCATGAAATTTTTTCCGGGTTTAACCATAGCCCAAACTTATGACACCGGGCCCCAAATTAAACGCTGTTTTAATTGTAGGGTGCACACCTGCGATCCCAATGCATTTCCAAAATCATGTTCTGTGTGTCAAAGCTCAAAACATCTTCTATGTTACATTCTAATCCGCTCCGTCCTCGCTGAGATTTCCTGTCACCGAGCAAGATCCTTCAGCGCCCCGGGCCTTCATGTCAAGTCCGGGTTCGACCCCCACATCAAATGTCAAAATAGGCACCGTTCGTGCATCATTAGTGAGCGCACGGATCATGCAACCCTTCGCGCGGTTGTTGACTCCGGGTCACAAATCTTGCTATCACAAAAAGTCGTTAGTGCACGTTTGGGCTTGAAAGTAAACCCAGCCACCGCCCAACTGTAGGTGTGGGAAAAACTAATACTCAGTGCATGGTATTGTGCAATGCGTTTAGCTTCTCGGCCTCTGGGCAACCCTCTAGCATGTTGCACACGTTCTCTCAACTTTTGCGGCAATTTGCCTACACCCTCCGGCCCACTGACGTCATAGAGCGCTATCAGACCTTGACCTGCTGACGCGCTTCAATGTACCAGGGCCCATTGATTTCCTCATTGGTGCCGATCTCTACTCGACATTCTCTGAAAAACCGGACAACGACGTAGGCAGCAAACCTGCCGCACTCAAAAGGGTTTTTGGTTGGGTAATTTAGGCCCGGGCCACGATAAACCCAGACCTGAGTCATCCTACTCTTTTCGCTGTGACAAGCTCCCCGTTGGAACCTTTACTCTCCGTCTCTTCTAAAAAACAGAAGAAGTCAGTCGACCTCCCTCTTGGACCCCAAGGATTCGCTCGTTGAAGACCTTCATTAAAATCATTTCGCGACCCCTCGGGCCGCTACTGGGTCGCTCTACCATTCAAGCCTGTTTGCGTCATGCCAGGCTCCCAATCGTGACGTCGCGCTCAAGATTTTTGTCAGTTTGACGTCGTCTGAAGCGTGATCCTCCACTTCATGACTCATATCTGAGTTTTATGAGTGATTACGCTCGTTCCTGACTGCAGCCTTCCCCTCGACCTGCGGAGTACAAAATCCCGCATCATTTTTGTCTAAGGTCACAAACTCACCCCTAAACGCGAGTGGTATTCAAACGCCCCCCTCCCCTGTACCAACGGTCCCTACTCTCCTACATCGCGCCAATTCGACCCCTCGGGTTTCTCACCCCCCTTTGTCTCCTGGATGAAGGTGTTCATGCGAATCTCTGGCCTTGCGCGTGGAGTGGGGTGAACACTCTCGGGAACACTCTTCAGACTTGGTCACGCCCTGGAAACGGCCCCAAATTGAGTGATGTTTATGTTTCCCCGTCTCCTTGTCATGAACGATGCCCCATACCGGTTGTAGGGTTTTTCGACGCCTCCAGAAGGGCCCAGTGCATCTTTACTTTCACGTTGGGATGCTCGCCAAAACTCACGTAGATTGTTTTAGAGCCCGGAGCAAGGTCGCGCCCGTTTAAGCTGCCCCTGTGCCCCCAAATTTGGAACTCAGTGGGAGCATTTTATTGTCTAGGGGGCTTAAAAACCCCCCTACCCCCCCTCTCAAGCCCTTGCACATAGAAACATGGTGCTATACACTGACTCCACTACGTGCTCGCTTGGCTCAGTACCCCCCCGCCCCAGCTGAAAACATTCGTCGCCAATGGGTAGTCGAAATACTCGAGACCCATTCCCCCGAATTTGGGCTAGTTTGTTTGAAGAGAACCCTGCCGATTGCGCCTCTCGGGGGCTGCTCCCCCTGGGCCGTTGAACCACCCCATATGGTTCTCTGGGTTTCCCCCTTCATGCTTCTCCCCCCTCCACGTGGTCTCGCTCGGTCCCTTGGTGAACCCCGCCACGACTTGCCCGACTGAAAGGTCTCCCACGGTGCCCGATAATCATGATCCCGTCATTTACCTGCTTGTCAAAAAGCAGGTTTCTCCCGCTGTTGAAAGCCAAGCGCGTGTTTTGGTCACGTGGGACGCTTTTCCCCCATCTGCTTGCTCGTCAAAACCTTCACCCCCTCTGGGGCCTCTGCTCCCCTCCGATTTGGGGAAGCGATGCCCTGTTCCTGCGCATATCAGCAGCAGTACTTCCTGATGAGCTCAAGCAATGCTAAACCTCGTTTGGGACCCCCCCCCATCCCACCCCAAGCCCCTTTTTGACTCCCCTGGGTTTTTTCAGGGTGGGCGGCAGGCTTCATTTTTTTCTCTCCCCAAGAAGCCCTCATCCCCCCTTTCTTCCAGGGAAACGCATTTTGTCCGCGCCTTGTGTATGCCTTCCATCTCTCCTCCTTGCACTCTGGCCCCCCCACGTGCAAACTTCATTCAGCAATTTTATTGGATTATTTTCTGCGTGGTTTGTTTCGGCAACGAAAATTTTGTCGTGTTAACCTGTTTCAAAAACCGCGCCAAGCCCCATCAGCCAATTAGGCTAATTGCCTGAACCTCGCGTTAAGCCTTTTCGGTCGTTCCCCCACGTGGGGGAAACTACGCGGCCCATTTTCATGAAGACGGTCCTCGTCGTAAGCCCCCATCGTCAAAGGCTACTTATGTCTCTTTCTTGCATGGCCACCAAAGCGGCACCTTTAGTGGGCTCTGACCTGTCCCCTGAAGCTTTCCTGGCCGTCTTTTTCGGTTCTCGCCCGGGGTGGGTCCCAGTCACTTACTCCGACTGGGCCGTAAAAGTAGGGGGTGCTGCTCGCCCGCAGATCTACGATTTTCTCACGGCAGCTGAGACCGCCCCTCGCGGACAAGCTTGCACTACCAATTTAGGTGGCTTTTAACCCCCCTTACGCCCTAAATTTTGGGGGGCTTTGGGAAGCCGGGGGCAAATCCGCCCAAATTTCTCCTGCACGACTAATTTAAAACTCCGCCCTTAATTTCGAGGATACTCCCCCTGTTTTACGCAGAAGCGGTTTAATAGTCGTCCGCTATGTGCCCCTTCGTCGACCCCCCTGGGTGCCCAGATTACCTCTCTCCCGCTCATTTGTTTATCCACCTCGCTTCTCGCACCTCCCCAAGTTTCTGTCGTCGGAATGCCTCTCACCTCTCGTTGGCTTAAGTCCGTCAACTGCATCAAAATTTTTGGGCACGTTGGTCCTCTGAGATCTCACACGCAATGAGGTGGGAAGTGGGTGCGCGCGTGCCCGAACCTCAAGGCGGTGACGTGGTCTTTTTGGTTGGAACCCGCTACCCTCCTTTTTTTTGGCCCATGGGGGGTGGTGCAAGGGTGCCCCGGCAAAGACAACGCTCAGTGGCTCCCTTGGACTCCCCAAAAGGGGTGTTTTTCCCGTCCGGGGAACAAGTTGGGTACCCCCTCCTTTTTAGTTTTGTTTTGGCTCGGTCTTTTAGTTGTAGTTCTTAGTTATTTCCTTTGGTCCATTAAAATATCCATTTTTGGTGGGCGGTTTTGTTCGCGCGATTTTCCCCGGGGTATTTTTGGGAGTTATATTTTTCTCTTAGCTATTTGGGATTCTCTTTTGTATTTATAAGTTTCACATATTTTCACCTGTTTGAATTTCTGCCTATCAACGGGCATTTCCTGGTTTCTCGCGTTCGATTATGCAAAAACATCTTGTCAAAAGGGGTTAGCCCCTTTGCCTTCACTCGAGAAGTGCAAAGTTCTTTTTGTCTCAACTTTTCTCGCCCCCACCTCGCAACGCACGTGTCCGCTCTCCCGGCATTCACTCACTGTGTATTTAAGTGTAGCCGCCTGCCGCGTCCGTCTTGGAATACGACGGATTTCCGGCTGCAGTCCTTGGGTTTGCTGCCTTCCCGGCATTCTTAATTTCCCACTCTTCCCAAAATCGAGTTTCTACCCCGTTTTCTCTCGCGGTGGCTTAAATCCGCCCTCGTACTTACCTCGCACTGCCTCCTTCAGCCTCCCTCAAACCACGGGGAAGTCAGATCAAAAATATAAGTCCATTATTCTCGGAGTGAGCCTTTGGCCGAAACACATGGATTATTAAACACAATTTGTCAATTACCCTTTTATTTCCTCCTCTAGTCTCATCCCCACCTTAATCTGTACAATCTTAAATTTTTGTACCTAAATAAATTGTTAACTAGGCGGGAATGCTATTTGCAGTCACATTGATTAGGGGGGACCACTGACCAGATGTTTTGGTTTTTTCCAGGGTTTCAAGTTTATTGTCCATTTTTCCTAGAATAGTTTCAGGACAGCAAAATATATCGAGTACAAATTTAACCAATCAACATTTTTTTTTTTTCTCTGGGTACCCCTTTGTGTAGGCCTTTCCCCACTACATTTACCTTCAATAATAAAAAATGAGGGATGCATGGTCTTTCTTTTAAATAAAATTTTAATTGTAATTGAGGCCCCCTTGCCGGTTTCACCCCCGTAGTGTCTCTTACTGGCTTGCACTGTTTGTCAAAGGGGATTTGAGCGAAAGTGACCCGAACAAAAAAACCGTAGAAAATATCAGAACAAAAGTGGGAAATTAAACTTTAATTAACTTAACTTTAACTTTTTTCATCACTTTTGAGAGTAGACTTTCACAAAGACACTGCCGAACTCGAGGAAAAGTACTTAGCACTTTACTTCTACCACAAAATGCACTGGCACCTGGGTCGCGTAACGGGGTGGAAAAGGGAATGACACTGCGTATGTTTCTGTGCTCGCTATACGGCTCATCCGTGAAAGGGATTGCGAGTGGAAAACACATTATGGCGTGGGAATAAAATAGGTTTCTTGCTTAGGCCGCGTCTGTCCTGTAGGAGAAAAAAATTTTCATTGATTATCATTATCAATTAGGTACGTATCAACGTGTAAAAAATATTTAATTTATTTTATTTATTTCGATTTCATAAGGGCCCAGCATATTTTACAATTTTCGATATTAAAATTCATATAAAAAATAGCCACCTCACCAAATTCAATATCAACAAATTTGGTCCCTATAAAACCCAAAAACACAGGGCTTTGGGAACAAAAATTTTACAACACTTAAAAAACCCTAGGGCCCCTAGTACAAAAAAATGTATTTTTTTAAAACATTGTTTAAAAACCGGGGGAGGTTTAAGTTTGGTCTATAGATTTAAAAGGTTCAGAAAATTTTTTCACCCTCGAAGTATCCGTTGGCGGGAATTGCAAACAAATGCACAAAATAAACTAGTTTCTTTTTGCATGGGTGGGCTAGTCACATTGATGTCTTAACTATGTACAAGAGTCTAAAAAGTGAAAAACTCATAAAACTTTCATAACTACAGCCAGTGAAATAGGTAAAATTAGAGCTTCTGGGAAATGTGAATCTAGAAAACAGAATGAAGCTACCAAAACCTAACACCAGGGTGGCTGTTTTAGATGTGCAACATGAACTGGGGGTGGAGGGGATATGTGGACAAAGAAAGATTACAATGAAGAAGAGCTGAGACAGTAACTCCGATACAAATACATAGATATACATGGCAGATATCCTGAACGGGAGTGGCTACGCATATACAGATGGATCGGCAAAACCTGGAGAAGGCAATGCTAGAGCAGGAATTGGCTTGATCATGGAAAAGGTATTCAAAAATAGCACAGAAGAGGCTGCAACAATAAAATCTTGGTGGGATGAGATCAAAAAAGGGCCAGACAAAAACTGGTCTCATAAAACTGGCCATGAACAGGTTCAACATCACTACCGAACCGGTCACTTGTAAATTATGTACACCTTTTCAGGTGCGCCGCATTTCAGAATGACATTGACTCCCTGCCAAGTGATATGATCAGGTCAGAAAAAGAAGCTATTTTATACTGAATAGCAATAAAAAGAATGACTGAGAAGCCCTCTCTCGCCCAGGAAAAAAAAAAACGGAATAGGCCTACACAGTTGTACTGTAGATAATTGAGAAAGCACTATCTGAAGGAAGAAATGGCAGTAACTAGGTATGATGTGGAACTAAAGGCAATATTGGAAGCACTCAAGCTGGTAGAAGGCAATAGGCTACAGGCAGTTGTGAGATGGAAAAAGGTCAGGGAATGTAAGTTACACATTCTAAGACTGAATAATGAGGGAAAAGAAGTTATGCTGCAGTGAGTAGGCCTTGTTGCCTACCTGCACACTAGGGATATCAAAAAGCGTGTATTTCACTAACGTTTACACCCTACTCAACAAAGCGTGTAGTCCTACACGTGTACACGTTTACGTCTACAGGCGCTATATCTGTGTTTACTTTTAGTTTTTGAAAGACATATATTCTACGAACATTACTTGTTTTCTGCATAATAATTGACCCCCACAAGCACCAAGTAATAAAAAGCCCTTCCGGAGTCCCTATTGATTCGAATTTTATTGAGTAGGAGGCCTAAGGAAGACAACACTACAAGTCGAGAAGACGTAGGTAAATTTGGAGTTGCCGGATGGATTGGAAGGGGGGTGGGGAGAGTAGTCAGGCGGCTGACGTAGCGCTTGTTGCTCTGTGCACTGCCCGCATGCCGCTTGCTGGCCAGTGGCCGGACGCACACTGCACACAGCGATTGAAATGACGTGTTTTCAACTACAGAGTAGAGTAGGCGTGAGAATATTTATTGAAGATACGAAACAAGTAATTGAAGATAAAGTAATGAGGAAGATTTATTTTGACAAATGAGCGACCGTGCGTGCGATCATTACAACACAGTAGTTTGGCAACATTTTGTAGGCCTACATCTTGACTTTAGTACTTGCATCAAAGCACTTGCTTTGTTCATCATTTGCCGACTACGAGTTTTCGATGACTCAAAGCAATCGAGCCTCGAGGTGAATAGGAGAAGGGGTTGAAATAGAAGACTATTTCGCCGCTCGCGCTTAAATTGACTCACGAGAAAACATCGTTCGGCGGGTCGCACACAAGATAAAAATAGTAATTACATAAAAACGTTTACCGATCACAAAAAAAACGGTACACGTGTACACGCTTACACGTACCATCCCTACTGCACACTGCAATCTGCATGGTAATGAGAAGGCAGACTTCTTGGCAAAGAGGGTAGCAAGATGCCACAAACCGAGAAAGCACTTTCTTGCAGAGGCAGGTATTTGGGGTGAAAATAAAAGTTAATTTTTGTTTTTATTAGCCCTATACCCAAAAGCGGTGAATTGGTGGTGAAAATAATTCAACATTTAGCTGAAAACTCTATAGGCCTATCTCTCTCTCCCTGTTTTTGAAAATTTTGGGTTAAAATAATTGCAGATTAGCCTACAATAAAATGTAGTTATAAGAATTCAGAGGCAGGAATTTGAGGTGGAACTTATTTACATCTTTGGTTTAATTCTGACCAAAAGCGGCCATTTCCATTTACCAGTGTTTTGGATAAAATATGTAAATGTAAAATTTGGGTATATTTCATTTGTGACTTGTCTATGTGTAATTTTTGTTGTGACCATGTGGGTGGATGTTGTAATAATTTGTAGGCTATGTCCTATTGACCATTGTCTTTGTACAATTTGTAAAATAGCAAACCATGCTAAATAAAGAAATACTACTACTACTATCAAATTGAATTGGTGTTGAAAATGATTTATAATTTG
>JAMZAV010016241.1:0-19707 GCA_024449915.1 Sweltsa coloradensis | reverse complement strand
AAAAAGTATAAAATCGTATCATGTTCTTTTCTTTTTGAGGTAACTTTGACGTCAATTACTTGTCAACGGGAATGATGGTTTATTCTATAGGATCATTAACTAGCAATACACTGACTGAATAAAGAGGGGGTGATGGGTATATACATGAGGTCCAATGAAGCTAAATCTGCCTTATATTCGACACATTATATGCCCAATTATGATATTTTATATTGAATTATGGTCATAATTCATTGGCAGAAATATAGAAATGATCACTAGAATTCCATGTATCTGCAGAATGATTTGCTGTTTGTTTGTAAGAAAATACGTGTACGTATCGGTGTATACGTATCTTGTGTGTAACGTTATTATTATTTATAGTATGTTTACCGTTTAATTGAAATAAACAGTTTGCATTTTCTTCATTGCGTGTCATATACGTTAACCACTGTCAAACCGACAATTTGACCAGAGTTTGTCTTAGCGAATAACTATAGTTGAACTGTGTTCAGTCTTTAGTTCTTAGTGCAACTGCAGTCACATGCTAGACTTTCCTTACACCATTCAAGATTTGAATGATTCCGATGTCAAGTAAAATCATTCTTTGTTAATCGACTGTTATCTTATTGGTTAGGTGGACGTTATAACATAACCTGTCAGTTATGGTGGTCAGGGCTTAAATACGTCTGATCTGTCACACTCGTGACGGCGATAGCGGTGAGTAGCGCCGTCTTATGCATGTCCATATTCAGTCTCCGAAGTCCATTGACGCGGCGATGCTGTGAAATGAATGGGAGGTTCTGAGCAAACCGAAGATGAATATCCCATGAAGATGACTCGTGGTATTTTGATTGGTAGAAATCTGGTCGTTGCAAAAAATTATTACTCTTGACATTTGTGAGGTGTAAATATAGATAACGATTTGTTGGAATGGTAATGCATAACAGCTATTGACCGTCGTTATATTGATGCTATAATCAAAGTTTAAACAAAGCCAAACTGAAATTGAATGTTTGGGACCAAGGTCGAATTGTGTATACGTAAACTCTCCTTGGAAGGAAAAAAAAATCTTCAAAATTCTGCTTTTGAATGTCACGAATTCCAGTGAAAATGTGGTGATAGGATGAAAGAAAATGTTCACATTTGCAGGTTGGTCCATTTTCTAATCTCCCTCTTTACGGTGTGCCTCTTCTGTCATGACTAATTGAACTATACATGTATTATCTGTTATGCTGTGATACTAAAACTATTCGTTTTACGTTAGCTAGGATTCCTTTTTGATATACCACGTGTGACTTTTTTATAACGCAATGATCGTATTTAGTCGTTATTCATGATTTCTCAGCATGCTTTAAGATTTTCTTCAATCATGTTTGGAATGTCCTAGAAACGGGCTTGGGTATTCCTTTCCAAATATTAAATTATAAGTTAAGATTGTGGTGTTGAAGAAAAGATGTCGTATATCTGTTTAAAATAAAAGTTTCGTGCGGTGTTGATGTTGGCCTGGATAAGTATCTCACTTTATATCAACAAAACATCATACGCTAAACAGATGATTAAAAAGTTTTATTGCAAACAATTAATAATTAGTATGCTCGATTAAGTCGCAAAGAGATCCCCAAGAATGAAGTGAAGAAAGTCACCAGAGTGAGGGAACTGTCCCATCACCGGAACCGGATGAAATGACTTTATACGCCCCACTGTATAAAAAACTTAGCCTTCGCACATTTTACTTTGTGTTCATGCGTTCATGAAAGGGTGAAAAAACCGCCTCAATTTACTTTTAGCTTGCATCAATCACTGTAGCCACGTGTTGAACAGCTCCAAAATCCAGTCGATTTAACAGATGCTTACGTTCTTTGAAAATCTAGTTTAAAAAAAATGTGTTGCATAGTTGTACGGAAATTATAAATCAAAGAACTGTAGCCGTGACACTGAAGACAGTGGAAGTGCATTCTGAAATTCGTGGATCTTTTTTGAGTATTGGCCAATCGATCAATCCGATCCTCGCCAACGGCTCGTGTGTTATCAGCCTGACTTCATTGCCACTCCGCTCAAGAGTCCAGAGACAAGTAGTGCCGAGTCGCAACGATACACAAATGAATGCCTCCTCCACCAAGCGCCGCTCAAAATTCAGAATTGGATATTTGATTTCATTTGGGTCGGCGATGTGAGTCGACTCGTCTTTTGTGTAGGTGCCCGATGAGAACTAAGCCAGCTGGACACAGGCACGGAAAGCGTCAAGGAGGCAGAGCATCGGGGGAAGGTGGCAAACACCGCCAGTCCAGTCTAGACGATCCTCGAATTAACAGGGATTGCTGCTCGATAATGGAGCCAATTATGGGAAGACTGCGCGTGAGAGGATGCAGGTTGATACCGAGACATGACGATATACCTGACCCCTATGTGACGCCGATGTATGTCGTGATTGCTGTCTTCGGACAGAGGTCACTACTATATGTGAGTGTATGAGTTGAAAATGAAGAGAAGTGGGTAACCCACATACTTGGGACAAGAAAGATGATGAAATCTACGCTTCAAAGAGAAAACAGTTTTCACCCTTCTCTCAGAAAGTTATATTCCATATTAGGTGGTCGATTATTATTTATCTAGGTCTCATAACAAACTTTTAGTAAAAAAGAACGATCGCTATCTAAATAACTTCTTGGTTCACAGGTTCTTCTATTAATTACTATCAAATTGTAATTCATTAAGTTTTTAAAATGTACGATAAAATATTTTATTAATTGCCCTAGATAAAAATAATCTAGCCCTGGAAGTGACATATTGACCTATTATTACTGAATCGCCTGCACACATAAAACCACCACCAACAGCGATCATCAACATGGGAAGGGAATCAGGCATAATTGCCTATGGGCTAAGTCCTCTCTGGTTCTCTGCACAATTAAAGATTCAATCTGTGCTACCTTGATTTGTAAAAATAAATAATAATTAGATGATTATAAACTAATTATCGATAGTTATATTTTGTACTATAATGCAATTACTTTATAATGAACTTTAACTTCAAAACGTCTATAATTTCTACTGTTTCATGCTGTATTGAAATAAATAATTAGTTTCATCAATTGATTGTGTATTTCACACGAGTTCGAATTAAATCCTACCAAAGTCCAAATTCAGCGTTTTGTTTCATCCAAAAAATCATTTTATGTTGGAATAACAGCTTATAGGACTGTGCGGTTAGTGTAGTATGTTTTTGCCCTCCCAATAGGTATACTAAGTTGAAACTTTATAACATGCTTGAATAGTAGTAGCTGTTTCATACGCGGGTCTATAATTAGAATCTACAGCAGACTATTTCTTTAGATTTCTGCGCGGAAGTTTGAGATCAAGCGCGACGCCACGAGTTTTGCAATTCACGGGCTTATTTGTACAGGTGACCCAGCCCAGGCATGTGGGTTTTACATACATAATACGATACTTCAGTATAACTGGAGTACACTCGCGCTAAGTTTAGTCCGGCTTCTTGGACTTACACTCTATGAAGCCTTCGTATCCCAAGTGCATCAAAATGACTTGAATCGAAGTGATTTGCAAGAATTGTAATTGCCAGAAGAGTTATTTTACTTTGTGTGTATAATACCTATCTTTTGTTTCAAATTAAATATTATTGACTTTTTATAATATGTACTAAAACGTTAACAAACATTCTCAGCACAGTAGGTGTTTGTGTAATGGCGTTGTTTTTCACCTTCACTCATCACCAAAAGCCAGTGTTTGTGGCGAAAATAGTCAATTATTGCTTTTACTGTGCCCAAAACCAGTGATTTGCTCGTTCGATACTAACTTGGTTAAAAGTGTACATCTTCCCTCTTCCCCCCCCCCCCCACCCGCATTGATAGTTAAGAATATTGTGACTGGGAATCGTTTAGTCCTTACTATTTTTATAAGCAAGCATGACATCGATACTTGTTGTCAGAGTGTAATATTGTTTATAATTTAGTTTTTGCGGTGTTAATTTCGTTTTTGCCTAGCCCCCATTCATCGTTTGGATTTTACATGAGTTACCAAAATAATATGATTCATTCCTCAAATAGATCTTTGGGTAAAAATCAATGCTGAAAATATTTCTTGAGTGTGCCCATATAACATGAAAAATGTAGCTGCTAAAGAAGATGAAGAATGATCACACATTTAATTATTTCATGTTGTTAGATTCCCACTGCTTCTTCTCAGTTTATATTAAAATTACCGATATAATAGGCTTTATATACGGCAGTTTCTGATAGGCGTTTGTATCCACCACTCAAAACAAACTGGGCTAATTGTGATAATCACTCTGTGATCTTGTATATACACGAGTAAAGTTCTCCCATGCAGGCGCTAACCCGCGCGTAGAAGGCAGGAGATGGCACTTTATTGTATCTGAGTCCTTAGCAACGGCTTCTTTGCTCGGCCGACCTGACTCCAGCAAAGTAATTTAAGATAATAATATCACGCTTAGACAACGATTCGGTCTTAATTACATCGAGCCATCTTTTTCGCCTCTCTGTAACAGTCTCCCGCAACCGGACGAGCCTCAACACGAGCGAGGTATCAAAACAAGTCGACAACCCCAACAACAACGCCACAGTAGTTACCCAAGACGGCGATCAAACAGGAACACTCGCCGAATGATACCCTCGTGGGCAAACGTTACACTAGCTAAGAACAACGTCTTAGACTAATTTCTTTGGTCTTAGTACAAAACATATTTCCAGAGCAACTCTTACAGATATTTTGAAAGTCAAAGGAAAATGACACTGAAAGTTAGTTGAATGAACAAAAGAACTTAAATAAAAAAGATTTTTTGGATGGAACAAAAGCCTGCCAGTTTGGCAATTATATGCCAATTTTGGCGTAATTAAGAAAATGAAAGTTCTAGGTGCCAATACTTAATTTTGAGCTATGATTTTGTTTATTGTTTCAACCACCTTTGCCTCTGATGAGTATAAGGGAAAATGGTTTCTGAAATATGTTTGATAAAGCTATTTTTTTCATCCACGATTCAAAACTTCTTATTTGCCTACTATTTGCCTCCCCCAAATCGCGACATAAATCGATTTCCCCCCTTATTCTTAGTCCAGAGACCAAAGGTGTGCACGCCAAAACAATAAAAAAGATCATAGCTCAAAATTAAGTATTGCACCTCGAGAACTTTCATTTTTCGTATCTGACCAAACTTTTTGTTCATTGTTATTTTTTTATTATTCAAGTGACCTCTTTCATTCAACTATATTCCGATAATTTTCCTTTGTCTTCAAAATTCGAGTAAGAGTGCTCTGCTGAATAGCCGAATATATTTGAGATGTAAATGTGTTTTTTTGTTTTTTTGTGCATGCTGCGCGACAACTATTAAATTATAACGTTAATATTTGGGTCTAAAATGGGCATAATTCCCATAAGTAGTTGATACATTGGTGTTATACTAATTACGAATAGGGCTAATCACGATTAACGCATGCCTACTAAGGAAAATATACTACCAACAATATGGTGTTTTTCTAGCCGGGTGTGGGGCTAAGTATGGTGAACTCAACAATAGATATAGATTATGCTACACTAGAAATAATGATAAAATCAAATTACTTTGGTTGTTTCCCCATTTCGTATTATAAATGTTTAACAACTAAAAGACCATAGAGGCCATCAAAGTCAAACTCGCCCAACCTTTTCGCGTGTTTGGCCCCGTGAAGAGTGGGAGTTTCAACTTCCCACCAGAACTAAATGGAGAGCTACTGGCGTCTCGTCGGGGAAACCCTTCCCTTTGACTACTTCCCCGACGGCGACGACAATGACAACACGGACGGATGATGACACAAGACGGAGATGACCATGACGTGGGGAGAACCCCTGCCCTCCCCATACGCATTGTGGCTGTTCCTGACCAGCCCACAGGCCTGTCCACCCCTTGTCACCCCGCGAGCCCCTCTTAGTCATCCCCGTGAGAAAGAAGAAAAAATGGTAGTAATCCACAATTATGGAAAAAGAAAATTGGAAGATTCAATACACTTGACATGGGCACTGCATAACTCAACTGTTTGAAAAAAAAACTGCCCAATAAAACAAACAGATAACTAAATAAATCCTAAAAGACCATTAACGACATTTACTATGCCTAAGAACACATAATTGAATCGCTCGATGTAGGTAAGGCTATTTTCATTAGTAAAAAAAGAACCAACTTAAATAAACCTTCATCTTCATTTCACTAAGTAAAAACAAATTAAACTGCTTTGTTTCAAGTAGATACGGCGGGTTTTTTTTTGATTTCTTGTTTCTCGCCAAGGATTAATTATGAATCTACATTGAATACAATTACTTTAATAACTAAAGGGATCAAACCTTCGCCAGCATAAATATGAACAAACGTATCCGCAACTAATTTCAGTGACATGGTTAATGCTTCAAGCACGAAGAGGCCTAAAAAATGACTTCAGCCACCGTATTGTTATGATGAAGCTCCATTTCATGACGTAAATTTCTTATATAATCATAGTATGTCATTAATTGCGATGAAACAAATTCAAATGTCTAGGCCTACACCCAAAGACACTAGATTTAGTGATTCTAAATGCTACGTATATATTTCCTTCTTTTCAGGCTCTTCTCTTCAAAAGTTATTTTAAATTAAATAAAGTAAAGAACTATAGCAACTGCATTCGACTATGTGGGTCGATTAGTGTTAGTATATACAAAAAAATTGCGTGGACTTTTAATGGCAGATGCACAGTGACTGCAATAGTAATATCCCCCCGTATAGCAAAACAACACCACCACCACTTCATTGATGTGGCCGAACAAAAACACAGTGCGTGCTTTCAACCGTGTATGGGGCTGACGCTCGGAGGAACTTGCGAATTCGCCCTCCCAGCCTGCGGGGGGGGACAGGGCTTTTTTTCTCCGAGCGCCATCCCCTCCGATTAGCCTGTTTGTGCGTGCCAACAAGACTACATCACGCTCCGCTAAGTCTCCCCACTAATTGCCCTAATTAATCGTCCCGCCTAAGAAGCGAGCATAGCCTTCAGTGAGCCTTGCCGCGTGGCGGGCGGACATTGTCTCAGTATAGGCGGAGAAGCCCCCAACCGCCCCAGCGCAGCGGCTACGGCCACAACAAACCCAAAGCAGATAATAGCGTGATGAGCTTTTTACAAAAAATTGATTTGAAATCTATGAAGAGTTTTTAATTGCTTCGTCTCGTCGCAGACAGATCTACTAGATACTTTCTAATAATTCGCTTTAAAGGATTACCGCGATGGTGTTGGGTGCTAGGCGATTCATATAGCACTGAGTTTTCCCGCGCTAATGTGTGCATACACACCCCAAAACTTTTTTACAGCACCACTTATAACAGCTAAATGCCCTTTTATGTTTCATTACGAGGCAAGAGCGATCGACTACAGTACATTGCCATTTAATTGAGAAATCAGAAAATTGATACAGAGACAATGTGCGTAACGTACATGCTGAGATTATAGCAATGATTGGTGCTAACCGACAGTAAAACGTTGAAACATTCACAACAATTAGTTTGTTGCTTTATAGCCACGTAAAACTACGTGTAACCACAAACTGAAACTCACTTTTTATAACACATACAACTTTTATGTTGTTCTTGTTGGAAAGTGTTGCCTCCGAGATAATTTGCATTGTCTCAGACGGTTCAGAATCCTCTTTACAATCAGATTCATGCTTATTCCAGCAAATAGAATCGTAATCAAATTGATAAATTGATATAAAAATCTACAATACAACATTAATCTAATCATAACATGTGGTGAGATATGCCATGCATTAAGACGTTTTTTTGCCTAAGGCAAGCATGTATCAATGTGCTATAGTAGGAATGTTGAACTGTTGTTATATTCAATGGCTTAAATTAAAATTAATTTTGATAATGGCGCCTAATAGGCATGCCCATGCCTTGGCCCATGTGAAGAGCGCCTCAAGAGGGTCATGCCGACCATGTTCAAAGTAACCCTACACTGCAGGCGACCATGTTCCGTCATGAGCAAAAGCCTACATTAAAAATAACAAAACGGTACCGGAAACTTCACCTTCTCATAAATTAATACTGCATTTTAGTTTATTTTGTAGGTATATACGTTTATTAATTTATTTTTTTAACATCCCTTTTTTCTTTTTTCTTTTTTTTTATATTTTTTTTTTTTTTTCCCCTTATTACAAGGCTCACATAAATGTCAAAATGTTCTCATGTACAAATATATACATTACAGTGTACTCATTCACTTAGACCACCCAAAGAAAGATTTTACATGTTAGAGAGCCAAAGTTCAACTTTTATTTTTTTGTACGTTCGTGCGCTGGTGTATCCCGTTTCTTGAATCAACCGCAACATGACCTCGCCAGTTGCGTACTTGTTTCTTTGTATTAAATAAATTGTATCTTCAAGTATACAGAATTGTTTGTGACCATGAGTGTTATGAGAAGTGCAGCGAGCTCCCGAAAGTTGCTATTTGCTATTTACTCGCGACCACTTCACCAACATGATTTGAACGCAGGAATAAGAACGGCAGCTTCAGCTACCCCCTAGAAGTTACCTTGTAGTAAATATCATAATCGATCTCACATACACATTCACAAAATACAAACAAAATAGGAAACGCCCCCTCAGTTGGAACGCGTTGATAAGCGAGCACGTGCACTATAGCAGACCCAAATGCATCATTTTTTTAAATTCTAAAATGTACGACGTCGCCGCTTTACAGATTATTATTATTGCCAAGGTATTTGGGTAAACCCGTGCTTTAAATCATTACTTTAAAATCCACCGCCATCTAGAGGATCTTGACATACTTGCCGAGAAAACTATTTAAACTCTTTGGTGACAAATAATAGACTGCCCTTCCTCGAATATTTTGATTAATTCTAGTGGCAGGGCTTAGAAACTTCGGCGTCTTTTCGTTGCCATGGCCCAACGTACTTTTAGTTATAATGTAATTTCCATTACAATACTTATCGGCATCAAAATAAAATTAACATATTCGTGACCGGACGGACATTCTAAATGATTTGGCTATCTCAGATTTTGTCGCCGTTGAGTTTGAAAAAAAAACTTTCGATTAACTTTAATGTAACTTTTTAACTTTTTGAACGATTTTGCCACAGAAACTAATGGCATTCAATCGAGAACAAAGCTTGCGGATGGTGAAAATTTCAACTCGATTCGAGCCTCCGTTCGAACGTTATCGCGAGACATACAAACAAAAAAAAACAAACAAACAAACAAACAAACAAACAAAACAAACAAACAAACAAACAAAAAAAAACAAAACCAGTGACTATTTTTTCCGGCAGAGTCAAATGGAAACGCTCGCTTCGCTCGCTTAAATATACACACACATACAATAGGACTCACATATTATATGACACTGCGGATTACGGGGAGATTTAGTACATATTTGTATTTTAAATTAACAATTTTTTTATGTAAATTGATTAATGCATATGTTTTATGATTTATTTAGGAAATGTTAATAACCTTTCGAAAATGACGATCGTTGCTGTATGGCACAACATAGAATAAGCCCGTGTAGTTTCTTTAACGTTTTTAGAAATGGTCTAAATAAGGATAAAAATACATTATTTTATCTTTCTACAAGAACTCGTTAACAGAATGCAAAATTATTCACACTAATGATTAATGGCTACTGTAACAGATCGCTGAACCGTGGCCATCTTCAATTAATGTGGTTGTGTAGCGTTATTCATCAACTCATTCTCAAGCATTAATTATTGCATTAAGTTTACTTACTTAAAATTGGATTCTAAGAGTGTGAAAAATCCTTGGCTCGGCAGTTGGATATTGTTTGAGTCAATCAAGTACACTGGATAGGGAAATGATACTCTTGGTTGTCCCAGTGGTGTTATGATACACACAATTATATGTGACAAAGAAACTAAGCAAAACATAATACTGTATTACATAAATCAATACACGTGATACATATTAAATGATCGAAGAGTTGAAAGAAAGAAAGAAAGAAAGAAAGAAAGAAAGAAAAAAGAAAGAAAGAAAGAGAAAAAAAGAAAGGAAGGAAAAAAGAAAAGAAAAGAAAAACGATTTAACAAACACTATACAGATACATAAATAAACATAAGTGATACAGCGAACTATCTGTGATAACTAAGTGCAACACAATAAATTTAAATAAATCAGGAAAGATCTCAACATTTTTACGGATTGAACAGGGGCCCATATGAGCGGAAGCTCGGGTGGGTTCCCAAGGAAGATAACACTAATGAAATAAAGTCGAAGTGGTGTAACTAATGGGTGAGCAGGGGTTGCCTTGTAATTCTTTTCTTTTCTTTTTATGGTTTCATATTACTTGGAGTGGTTTTTAGATATAAGTCAGTTCGGCGTGTTGAGAAAAGCCAAAATTTGCTAAATACTGTAGTATTTTAAAAGAGCGTACAATTGTGATTATTGTTATAAATGTTTGCGATTTCATTCAAAATGTGGCACAGGTCTTATTTTTTTTTTGTGTGGCTCGTTGGTCTTGTGGTTAGCGTACCTACTTCCAATGCAGACGGTCCAGGGTTCGATTCCTGCCAAAGTCAGAAGTTTTTAACTTCTGATTTGGACTTAAGTCCATCAGTTCTTGTCTTAGGAGTTTGTAAACGGTGACTTTGAAGCCGTGCTAGCAACGAAATACATAATAAATTCAGAGTTGTTCTAAATCGGCCTTGTTGATTCTAGCGTTGATTCGCGGGTGTTCGCATTGTCCATACCACTGACTGATTGCTATATTTCCTATTAAAAATATCGATATTTGATTGGTTATCGCTCACTCGTCGATTGCGTCAGGGCCTACAGGGTTGGCTTGGTCGCTTTGATTTACTGTCCCCCACTGAAAATCAGTTTTATAACTGAGTGGGTAGACTCTAAATACAATTTATTTATTATTTATTTATTTATTAATTAATATACAGTCATAAATGCTATTTTAGACAATTAGTCGTGATGATAGATGACGATCAAGGAATATATATTCCAGATTTGAACCCACGTCCTCGTATAACACGCTTCGGATCAACGCCCGGTCGCATGTGCCACCGCGGACGGCAAATGTACCCTTAAAATCACACAGAACACGTACAAGTAAAAAAAAACGAATAAATGCACAGAAATGCGTTTTTCATTGGAAAAATGTATGTTGACTCCCAGAAAAGTTACAGGTGCAACTTTAGAGATTTAGAAGATACTCTGGAATTTTATCATCGAAGAATTCATTAAATACAATTGTCATTGGGGATTTAGTTGCTTCAGTGCAATAGAGATTCATGAGAGTTTCAACATTGCGTGGGTCCAGAACCATATTGTTTTATATCCTTTTTCAAAAAAAATTAAATAAATAATAATAATAATAATAATAATAATAATAATAATAATAATAATAATAATAATAATAATAATAATAATAATAATAATAATAATAATAATAATAATAATAATAATAATAATAATAATAATAATTATTATTATTGATTCATAGCAGTTGTCGAAAAAGTTTGCCCCGACTGGGGTTCGAACCCAGAACCTCCTAATAATAATAATAATAATAATAATAAAAAAAAAAAAAATAAAATAAAAAAAAAACAACATTGTTGGGGTTACAAGCTAGTCACGCTCGAGATAAGTTGCTGGTTAAATTTCTATTGCCGCTGAAATACAAGCATTCCATCTCAAATTTTGACTGCATCTTGATCTACTAGTGACGTACTACAAGTGACATTGAAGGGAAGTATTAGTTTTTATTATTTATACCATTATTTTGTAGTTATATATGATTGAATAGACCTAGGCTATAAATTGCATTGAAACAAGTTGAATTTTGTTAATTTTTGACAGTTAGTGGTAGGCATATATTCATTTAGAGGCATTATTTTTTAACTTCAGCAAGGTAATATATCTAAAATAGTATAATATTTAGCATTTTACGTAAGCACCGTTAATTTATTTGCAGAATCGAGAAGATTGAAGTCTTCTAAATTCGTCAAATAAGAAAAGATTTATCAAAACGAAAAGGCAAGGAGGTTGAGAAGCGAAGACCTCATCACCGCCCTGAAATTGATGAATCATTGAGAAAAGTGTTTTCATTCTTTTTAAGTGCATTGACTTTATAAAACAATAACAAATAATAGGTGACTTTGACAGATAGTAGAATAATTTATCTAGAACAAGGAAAATAGGGAAATAACAGACGATGGATGTTTCTGTAATGGAATCATTACAGACCACCAAAGCTGGAAAAATGAGACAGCGCATCAAATGGACAGAAGATATGAACATTTGTGTGATGCGTAGCTATATAGGGTAACGTTATTAGAGACTGTTTTAATAGGTTATCGACAAGAGCTCCATAGGGAGTTTGTTCGTGAATATCCATTTTTAGAAGTAAGTGAACAGAGAATAGCTGACCAAAGAAGAATTATAGTTAAAAATAAAATGTTACCAGTAAACATATTAAATAGAATAAAACGCGAAGTGAAGAACGAACTACAAGCGCATCAAGATGATAACGGCAATACATCAGCAGAGGACAGCGAAGAAGAAGACCACTTCATACCAGAGCTACTAGAACTAGAGGTGAGCGCGTGAGTGACTTTTGACTCACGCAGGGTCACGATCACGAGCGAACATTCTCTAATCACGCACACTCACGCACGAACGGATACTATCGCTACACGCTCACGCACACTCACGCAAAAAAAATCATTTTTCCATAACGCACTCACGCCATGTCACACATCGTATTCAGTCACGCACAAGTCACGATTTTACTCAGATGAAGTTACAATGAATGTGTTTTAGGCCTACAATGTTATTTTAGCACTACTCACGACGTATCCTGATTCCTGACAGACTAAAACAGCAACAAAATATTATGTTTGTTTATTGTGCCTACCTTACAAACAAACACTACAGAGCTTGAAACAAATCACACACAACAACACCATGAGCAAAGCCCACACATAAACTGACCGAACATAGCAAGCAACGTACTGTACGAACCGCGAGAAGAGGACAACTGAAATAGGGTTAAAGTGTAGGGTAGGTAGAAAGATAGGAAGGTAGGTTCTAATTTCTAGAAAGGGTATTTATTCGTCGATTGATAGCCAAATAGATAACGTGACACGCACAATCACGCGTGTCACGATTCACGCGTGAGTCAAGTATCTTGCACAATCACTCACGACTAATTCCATTTAGTCCACACTCACGACACGCGCTCAGCTCTAACTAGAACTACCAGAAATACCGGTATTGCCATACCTGCAAGAACTTTCAAATCTACCAGACACACCAGAACTTCCAGACCAACCAGAACGTTCAGACCTATTAGAACGTCCAGACTCCAGACCAACCAGAACATATAGATCTACCAGAACGTCCAGGCCTACCAGAACATCCAGACCTACCAGAACGTCCAGGCCTACCAGAACGTCCAGAACCACTAGAAATACCAAACCAACCAAGAAGATCAAGATACCCAGAACAACTAGACGATCAAACACAAGAGGTAGATATGCATAACGCAATAGAAAATACACCTGACATGATCAATCTAAAGAACATCCTAGCTTTAGCATTTACAACAGCCATGTCAGAGTTTGCGCACATACAACCAAACAGAAGACCATACATACCTAAACCCAAGCATTCAAAGGAAATGAAGACAGCGGTACACATAATGAACACACATATTTTATCAGATTACACACAAGACGAACTATCATTTGCAGACGTTCATGCGGCAATTTATTGTGCCGCTGTAGCAGTGGTTAGATATTTGGGCTTAAAGGTAAAATCTGCAACATCTTCAAAGACAAAACAGGAGAAGAAAAGTGCGAAATGGGAAAAGCGACTAGTTGGGAGAATCGTTGAGCTTAGGAGAGATATCGGTCGACTGGAACAATACCGAATGGGTAATCGATCTAAAAATGTGATAAGATACTGCCAAAATATATTTGAAAGATTTAAGGTTCACGCAAAGCATGAAACACTTAACGAATTCATTCACGAATATTTGGATACACTTAAACAAAAAGTAAGTGCTCTAGCTAAGAGATTAAAAAGATATAAAAAATGTAGTATTAGAAAAGAACAAAAACCGAATGTTTAAAGAAAAGGAAAAACAGTTTTACCAACAACTATCTAGTACCGAAGAAATAATAGGAAATGGAACACCAACTAAGACAGAGATAGAAGAGTTTTGGACAGGAATATGGGGTAACCCGGTAGCACACAACCAGGATGCACAATGGATTCAAGATGAAATTGCTAGGATGAGCGATATTAATGAGATGAGATTCGAAGGTATAACTATTGATGAATTAAAGTCGACAATCAGTGCTACACATAGCTGGAAAGCACCAGGTAATGATAATATTCAAAATTTTTGGTATAAGAAATTCAATACTACTCACAATCAAATTAGAAAATGTCTCAACGAGTTTATAAATGGAGTTAAAGAAATACCAGAATTCTTTACTGAAGGAGTAACCTTTCTCAAACCAAAGGACAATGACACGAAGAACCCAAGTAAATATCGGCCAATTACATGTCTTCCAACTATATATAAAATATTGACTTCATGCATAACAAATAAAGTATATAATCATTGCGAAGAACACAATATCATGGCCGAGGAACAAAAAGGATGCTGTAAGAACTCACAGGGATGTAAAGAACAACTTATTATTGACTCTACTGTAATGAATCAGGCACACAATAAGAAAAGGAATATTCACGTAAACTACATTGACTACAAGAAAGCCTTTGACTCAACACCACACACATGGCTTATTCAGATTTTACAAATATATAAAATCAACCCAGTAATTGTAAACTTTTTGAAGACAGTAATGGAGACATGGAGAACAACACTAAAATTAAATATGAAAAACCAGCAGATAACTACAGATCCAATACAAATTAAACGTGGCATTTTCCAAGGTGACTCATTAAGTGCATTATGGTTTTGTCTGTCATTAAACCCACTGTCACATATGCTTAACGAATTGACATACGGATTTAAAATTAAGGACAATAATGTGGTATGTCACACAATTTCCCACCTATTCTACATGGATGACCTAAAGTGTATGCATCAAATTTTGCTCAACTAAACAGTCTAGTCAATACAACATTAGAATTTAGTCAAGATATCTGCATGGATTTTGGAGTAGACAAATGTAAGACGCTACATATCGAAAAGGGTAAGGTTACACAAGCAGAAGAGTTCCAGCTAGATGATGGAAATAGGATTGGAATAATGGACGATAACGATGTATACAAATATTTAGGATTCTCACAAGCTGCCAGAATTGAACATAAAGTTATGAAAGCAAAATTGATAGATACATACAAGAAACGACTAAAGTCTATCCTCAAGACGCAACTAAACGGTAAAAACAAGATCACAGCAATAAATACATATGCTGTACCAGTACTGACATATTCATTCGGAATCATTAAATGGACGCAGACAGACATCCACGCGTTGGAAATATTAACTCGTACTACACTTACCAAACACAGAATACATCATCCTAAATCAGCAATAGAGAGATTGACACTTCCAAGAGAAAAAGGAGGACGGGGCCTAATTGATCTGAACAACTTATATTATAAACAAATAGACATTTTAAGAAAATACTTTTTTACAAAGAGCAACCAATCCACACTGCATAGGGCTGTGGTGCTAGCTGACAAATCATTAACTCCACTCAATCTATCAAACGAAAATGTCAATCTACAAGGGAAACTCATAACTGACGCTTCAAAAGAGTTACGTCTCTCAGAAAAGACCCTACACAAGAGACATTATGATGAACTACACAAAGGTCACGTAGATATTAAAGCATCAAATAGGTGGTTAAACAACGGGGAACTATTTGGAGAAACAGGAAGGTTTATGATGGCTATTCAAGACAGAGTGATTGCGACGAACAATTATAAAAAATACATAATACAAGATGCGACAGTAAACGATCAATGTAGAAAATGTAGTGCAAAGGGTGAAACAATCGAACACATCATATCCGGGTGCAAGTCACTATGTCAAACAGATTACCTCTTCAGACATAACCAAGTATCTAACATTATTCATCAAAAACTAGCAATCAAGTACAACCTCATTGACACACACACACCTTACTACAAATACAAACCAGAGAAAGTACTAGATAGTAAAGATTACAAATTATATTACGACCGCCACAGTTATAACAGACCAAACGATACATCACAACAGACCGGATATAATTATAATTGACAAGAAGAAACAAGAAACTACCTTATCGACGTTGCTATCCCAATGTGCCATAACGTCGAGACCACGTGGAAGAAAAAAATTGACAAGTATAGTGAACTTGCAATTGAGATCAAGAAGATGTGGAAACAGAAAAGGTAAATACAATTCCATTCATTATATCAGCCAACGGCATCATACCGAAGAAGCTACATGAAAGCATTAAACTACTAGATCTTCAACCCAATGTATACATCGAGACTCAAAAGGCAGTAATACTCAACACGTGTAGAATAGTTCGTAAATTTCTAAACTAAGAATGATACTTCGAGATTTCGAGACAGCTTCCATCCTGACATGGTTTTCGTGGTTTCCATAGTCCGAAGAGCAAATGCTAGGATGGCGACGAGAAACGGCCACGACCGTACACAGCAGAAAGAAAACATCATCTACAAACAATATTACAATTTATAAATGACTTATTTTAGTTAGAGTTAAGACAAAAGTAATAATGTATGTAATAGGTACACATGGAAGTACTTTGACGTAAGTCCGTACAACATGTTAGCTCCGGTTATAACCGGTTTGTATGAAATACATCCAATAAAATAATAATAATAATAATAATAATAATAATAATAATAATAATAATAATAATAATAATAATAATAATAATAATAATAATAATAATAATAATAATAATAAAAAGGAAGTAGGTTTTAATGTAATTATTATGAATATTCGTGGTGGTTGTCACACCAAAAATATACGTACTAATTATATTCGTAAGATAGCTGTTTGGTAGATATCGAACAAAAACAGAAACACATAGGCAAGCATTTTTTCTAGGGTCTGTCAAACAAAAGAATGATCTTTTAACGCTACGCTCACTATGCTGATAATTCGAAAAGAGTGTACCCGTATTCGTTATATTTAGGCCTAAAAAAGGAAACACTAAAGGAAAATTTAAAATTACCATCTGACCAAAAGAGGATTTTAGTAGATACAAAGTTCGTTAGTGTCATGCTTAAAAACGCACTGATTTTCACCAAAATGACCTTGAAAGAGAAAACTTTTAGATTCAAAACAGGATTTTGGTAGATACAAAGTCACACAGATTTTCAACAAAATGACCTTGAAAGAGAAAACTTTTGGATTAAAAACAGGTTTTAGTAGATAAAAAGTTGGCCATTGTGATGCTTTAAAACGCACAGATTTTCACCAAAATGACCTTGAAGGAGAATTTTTTTCCGCGGGGAAAGCTCCTTACTAACCAACCTTCGGTACATCTATAAATTAATTGGTTATCTTCTCCTTTTATGAATTCCTGGATACGCCACTGAGGCCCGAGAATACGCCACTGCATACTCCTGCAAGTGCGACGTTTTACCGCGGTAGGCGTAGGACGCTCTTCGTATAGGCGAAGGGAGATATAAAATAGATGAGAGATCATTATTTATCAAGAAGTTCCCCTTCCCACGGTTTGTGGGTGTACGATCCGAAGATTCCCCGCATTCCAATATAGCGTTCCCGTCCCTGTGCTCGGTTATAAGGCTCATAACCGTCAGTGGGTGTCGGTGCGACGCAGGGAGTCAACGCAGCCACTTTATCGCCCCCCAGAGCCTGTTTACACCCCCTGGATGCCGAGTGTACGCTCCGGCGCGTGAGGGTGACTTCGGGAACTATCCGCGTCACTCGGCTAACACGAGCGATAAGCTCGCCATTTGTATTGTAACTATATACACTCGTTTAGGAAGTAGTCAAAAGTATCTCAATCACAATAATACTCATTATATTTATATTGTACAGATTACACAGTAATTTTTGATCGGACAATATATATAATTGTATGTTACATTGTAATAAATAAATCTTGCACCCTACTAAAAGGAATATTATGATCATACAAAACTTGTACCTGTTACTATACTTCTTTCAAAAGGAAGATTGGTGGCAACTTCATCTGAGCAGAATGAACATTAATGTTTTAATTGGTTCAGTGTAATGCACGGCAAATAAACTCTGTAAAAGTAAAGCTACTATGAACAGTATCTTGAAGTCAGTGTATGCGTACCCAAGGCCAAAAATAATTAGTTTGCGATAATAAGTTGGTCTTCTTTTACATTCTACAAAACAAAGATCTTTCGAATAGTTTCCCAACCCGAATGCTAAACTATTTTTTATGTCTGATCCTGAAAGAAAAATTAATACTACCATTATTTGACTGTTATTTCATTTGTACCGCTATAGGCCTACATCGAATAAATTTCAATTGGAATAATGTGTGTGTCTTTTAAAATAAATAAATTTGGATTGCATACAATACCGATTAGCAATTACAGACAAATATTTCATGATCTAATTTTAAGAACAGCTCATGTAGGGTATATTTTTATTACTTATTTTCTTCACTATTCCTAAATTTGTTTGTCAAGATCACGCTGTGTTTTATGTTATATTACTAAAAAGAAGTCAACAGAGAGTGCCAAAGTAAGTAAATTATACTTGTATGGGCCTATACGTGTTAGGTGTTGACAATTATTCTCATTATGGAGGGTTATATTAGTATCTATATTCTCGTTCATTAGTTACCATTTCGTATCACTTAGCAGAGATTACCACCAATAACTGTTTTTGTTGTGTGAGACCAAATTTGAATTATTGTAATTTATCACAAAACTTTGGCATTTACCTACAACATTTTATGGCATCCAAAGTACTGAATTAGCAGCTATAACGTAATTCCATATTAAAATATATTTTCTTTTGTGGTTAAAATGGTTATAAATGGTTCTTGAATGTGATAATAAAGTTTATATGTAGTTTTAGTTACTTTACAGATCGTTGTAGATTCGTTTATTCCAAATGGATAAGTTGACCACAATTATTTTTGTTGGTGACTTTTTTTAATTTTCTAAAGTTCTCCATTATTAGACCTACCGTCGTCCTTTTCTACACCTCTGAAGGTTTTTTGTTGATCTTTAAATATGTGCTTGATTTTAAAAAAAAAAAACAAGTTAAATTATTATTATTCGAAGTATGCTACATCGATCTGATTGATAGTGTCGGATGTTCAAATACAAAGTAAGGTATGGTATGATGGTATGATATATTGAGGCTTATACCAGATATTTGGTACATAATTTACAAGTTTACTAAAATATTTACATTGCGAATTGTTAAAATCTTCCGGTCAAAATAAATCTTTGGAGATGACTTATGAGGATCATGCTTTTTTATTACCTACAGATTTCAACTCAACATATCTCATCAAATCTACGTTTTGATGACAAAACTTATCAGGTAATTTACCAATAGATACAAAGTTATAACAATTGTAATGTTTTGTTGATTATACTCCTAAAGTAGTTGGCGAAATGTCATACTTCATTGTAGGAGACAAGTGACAATAGTTTAGTATATTGAGTGAAGATACTTATCA
>JAMZAV010016240.1:0-12215 GCA_024449915.1 Sweltsa coloradensis | reverse complement strand
CTATGCTGAAATCAAAAATAATTTCTTATGAAAATAGCAATTTTACACTTTTTTTGTTTAAAAAAAATACGCTAATCCAACAACGCGCCTGAAAAAGCGTTTGCGAAGCTTCCTAGTATAAACAAGTCATAGGAGCTCCCATGGGATCACCTTTGAGCCCGTTGTAGCAAACTTCTTTATGGAAAATCTAGAGGTAAATATGTGTGTTTGGGCCATATTTGAGCTAATTGCACTGTACTATGACGATCATCTCCTACATTCGTTTTGTTTGATCATAGTGAAACACTACCTGCTTGTGCAACATGTGATTGGAAAGAAAATTGAATGTGAAAAGAATTTTTAAGAAGACAAAAACACAAAAATTACATGAAAGTCTGCAAATACCGGTAAATGTGATAAAACATTGTAGAAATGCATTATCTATTCCACTGTCAAAAATATTTAACTGTGCTTTAAATGAAGGAACTTATCCCTCTCGATGGAAACATGCTAACGTTACACCCGTTCTTAAGAAAGGAAGAAAAAACTCAGTGACTAATTATCGGCCTATTTCGTTATTAGCCATATTTTCAAAAGTTTTTGAAGGTCTCATCTCTAAAAGATTAAATAATCACGTGGCAGACTACATATCACCAAGTCAGCATGGATTTGTGAAAAGGAAATCAACGGTTACTAATCTTACTGAATTCACCCACGATATTGCAACGTCCTTAAACTCAGGTGTTCAAGTTGATGCTGTTTACACGGACTTCAGTAAAGCTTTTGACAGTGTTGATCACGATCTTCTCCTATTTAAATTAAAATCCTATGGAATTACCGGTAAAATTCATCAATTACTTGAAAGCTACCTTACTGGACGAACTCAGTCAGTTGTCATTGATACAACAAGATCATCTTCTGAAAGCGTAACATCTGGAGTGCCGCAAGGTTCAATTTTGGGTCCACTACTCTTTACCCTGTTTGTGAATGACATACCGTCTTGTTTTATGTCATCGAGCTGTTTAATGTTTGCTGATGATCTTAAGATATATCGTCCAATACGAAGAGATGCCGACCGTGCCTGCCTACAGTCAGATCTGGACGCGCTTGCAGAGTGGTGCAGAACATGGAAGCTTAATCTTAATGTATCTAAATGTGCAGTCATTACGTTTACTACAAAAACGAAACATGTTAAATTTCATATCTACACTCTCAATGATCAGATTTTGGAAAGAGTCACTAAAGTCAAAGATTTAGGTGTCATCATATCTCATGATCTATCATTTCAGAATCACCTTTCTAACGTTATTCCAAAATCATTTAGGTTGCTTGGTTTCTTAAGACGAAACTGCTCTAAAGAATTCTCCAAAACCACAATGCGGAAGTTGTACCTCTCTCTTGTTAGGCCTCATTTAGATTATGCTAGCTCTATTTGGAACCCATATCAAATCACCAAAATTCAGAATGTAGAAAGGGTCCAACAGTGTTTCATAAAACATCAATGCATAAAATGTAACATTCGATATCATAGAGTAGATTATGCACAACTTTGTAAAGATGCTAACCTAATGACGTTAGAAAACCGAAGGAACTATTCTGACATGGTTTACCTTTACAAAATTGTAAATAATTTAACAAACACTAGTTCAATTCTAGGCAAATTAAATTTTCATATACCTCCCTAACATACACGCCATCATAAAACTTTTCAACCAGCTCTAAGTCATCTCGACCTCCAAAAAATTCATGCATCAACAGATTGCAGCATTCATTTAATATGTTAAAACCTCTTGAAGGAACAGACATTGATCTCTACTCACAAAATATTTTTAAATTTAAATCTGTGATCACTCAAGCTTTAGGATATTAACATTATAATTTACTCACTAGCTTATTTCCATTAGTCTCTTCTTTAATATGCATTTTTCATTTCTTTTCTTTCAAGAATATCTGTTATTAATTTTAATTGTTAATAATTTTGATAGTTTCACATTTAAATTGATAATTTCAAATATTTTAAAGAGTTACATGTATTATTTTATGTATATTGTATATTTTAATGTCAATTCGTTTATGTTTTCTATCCATTAGGCTATGCTATGATTTGCACTTGTGGAGTATTTGTACTCTGTTGTAATATGCATGATAATAAATAAATAAATAAAAAAATAAAAAATAAAGAAATTACTTACTGAATTCCGGGGTCCAGCTAGCTCATCGCAGAACACCAACTCAGTAGGCAGCAGTCAACTCGGCAACTTATTATATTTACATTTGTTTTAATTAAATGGGTGAGAGTGAGAGGAGATTACACATAGCTAGGGTTTTACAAATAATAAAACTGTCACGTAGATTATAGTATTGTATAATGAACAATTAGTAGGTATTACATTTAAACAAAGTTATCAAAGGTTAGAAATAAAATTGAATGAATTTATCAGTCAAGCTAACGTTCCATTGCCAAAGTTTTTACTGGATTTTTAAATGTTTTTGGTTTTTGAAGTTGGAAGTGACAGGATGGATTAGCTGTACCTGTAAGGCATAGATGTGAAGTGAATATTTTGAGACTTGTTTTGTATAGGACTAGCTTAAGCTAACTATAGTATCAGTACATATGTTGTGTGAACCCAAATATTTTTAATCTAATGACATACATTGTATCTACATTGAAACTATTTTAATTGACCAATTGCACTCTTTTATCGAATTGAACTTTTGTAAATTTGCATCTGCATTGTCCATATAATACATTGTAAACTGTTTTATTTGTACCAATTGTACTATTTTATCGAATGAAACTTTTGAAATATTGTAAATACCATGTAAGTAATACTTAACAATTGTACAGATCTTCCTCATTGACAATTTATTTATTTATTTATTTATTTATTCACTCGAGTTTGTTTTAACATCACAGATGTATGAAACATGTCATGAACATAATATAGGCAACTAGGCCTAAAAATTATTATAGAACTATTCCTAATACATACATACACAAATAATAAATACATACACAAACACATACAACACACATAATACATAAATTCATAGCTATACATGGAGTGCGAAATCAATTTAAAATTTAAAATACAAGCTTGGCTTACTGGTTAAAATATACATGTTTGAACTTGTGTTCCTGTACATAATCATCAACTTGATAATATGCTTTCCCAATTAGGTAATTTTTAAGTGAGCTTTTAAATTTATCTATGTCTGCAATTTCTTCTATGTTGCTTGGTAGCAGATTCATTAAAATTGTTCCAGCATATACAGGTGCCTTTTCATATCTAGCTAGATTATGCCTAGCTATATGTACATTATCCCTACTCCTGGTATTATGACTATGAATTGTCACATTTGTCTTTATACTTTTGCTAATTGGATGAGCGTAGCGAGCGTAGCGAGCGAAGCGAAGATTCCATTTCACTACACTGGAGAAAAAAATCCGGAATGTTTTTTTTTTTTTTTTTTCTTTTCTTTTTTTTTTTTTTTTGTATTTTTGTGTGTCTGTAAACACGATTCCGGCTAAAACCAATACTCCAATTCCGATGAAATTTTATGGAGGTCTATGAAATCTCTGAACGAAGAACTGCACGGAGGGAAAAATTGATCAAAAAATTATTTCTCATGAAAATCGCAATTTTAACGATTTTTTTTCGATTTTTGAAAAATTTCTTCTACTTATAACACACCTACATGCTTTATCCGATTGTTATGATTTTTTCACAGAACCTTAATTTTATGAATTAATATATTCGTGTGAAATTTGAGCGCAATCGAACAATTATTTCTTATGAAAATCGCAATTTTAACGATTTTTTTAATTTTTAAATTACGATTAATTAAAAAAATTAAAATTTAAGCTAATTTTTTATTTAATTTAAATTAATTTAAAAAAAAAAAAAAAAAAAAAAAAAAATCTTCTACTTGTAATGATTTTTTCACAGAACAACAGAAAATCCGCATAACACGTGGCAGCTCAATAACCAATTGTCACAGCCTTAAGCTTTTCTAGTTTTAACGTACATGATAACTTGATATATATATAAGCTTGGAAACGTAAGTATTTTAAGGTCTTTAAAATGTTCTTTACATGATTCCAGGTAATTTATGCCGACTATTATTCGGATGGCTCTTTTCTGTCGTCTTAATATTATATCCGTATTAGCCCTACTTGAGTTGCCCCATACCAATGCAGCATAGCTCATGTGTGAATTAAAAAGTGCATAATACACTGATTTTACCAGGTCAATATTACCATAGTGTTTAAACTTTTTCATTATGTATAAATCAGAACTGAGTTGTTTTGAAAGTTGCTCTACGTGTAAATTCCATGACAGGTCATCATCTACTTGTACACCTAGCAATTTAAATGTGTCTACCTGTTCCAGATTTTTATTACCATCACTTCCTAAAATTACATTTATCTCTTCAGTCTGTTTATTCTTATTGTTAAAAATCATAAATTTTGTTTTTTGCTCATTTATAACTAATGACAAACACTGCAACCATTGCATAATTTCATTCATAGTAACAAAAGTAGTTCTCTCTAATAATGATGTAATACTGTTAGCTATTAATAGAGTTGCATCATCCGCATACATTATTAATTTCCCATCTCTAACAGGAACAGCCGTAGGCATATCATTTGTATACACATTAAAACTAGGAAACGCTCAGTTGGATGCGTTGATAAGCGAGCACGTGCTATAGCTAGACCCACATTGCACATTTTTTTAAATTAAAAAATTAACGACGTTCGCGTTTCCAGTATTATTTATTATTGCCAAGGTATTTGGGTAAACCCGTGTTTAAATCTTTACTTTAAAATCCACCGCCATCTAGAGGACCTTGACTCCTTGGGAAAACTATTTAAACCCTTTGTTGACAAATAATAGACTGCTTCCTCGAAAGTATTTTGATAACTTCTAGGTGGCAGTGCATTAGAAACTTCGCGCGTCTTTTCGTTGCCATGGCAACGTTACTTTTGTTATAATGTAATTTCTATCTACACTACTTATCGGATCAAAATAAAATTAACATATTCGTGACCGGACGGACATTCTAAATGATTTGGCCATCTCAGATTTTGTCGCCGTGAAGTTTGAAAAAAAAACTTTCGATTAACTTTAATCTAACTTTTTAACTTTATGAACGATTTTGCCACAAAACTAATGGCATTCAATCGAGAACAAAGCTTGCGGATGGTGAAAATTTCAACTCGATCCGAGCCTCCGTTCGAACGTTATCGCGAGACATACAAACAAAAAAACAAAAAAAACAGTGACTAATTTTTCCGGCAGAGTCAAATGGAAACGCTCACTTCGCTCGCTTAAAAAGTGGGCCCCAGTACAGATTCTTGGGGTATTCCACATACTAGCATTTGCATATCTGATGTTATCAGTTCCATTTGTCCACTATTATTCTTATAATTAATTGCTACGTACTGCTGTCTTCCATTTAAATACGAGTGCACCCATTGCAGTGCTTTTCCTCGTATACCAAGTGAGAATAATTTACTTACTAAGATGTTAAAGTCAACTGAATCAAAGGCCTTCGTTAGGTCCATAAACACTGCCACCGTTGTTTTCCGCTCATCCAGGTGAAAAAGAACATTATTTACAAAATCAGCCACTGCAGTGCCAGTGGATCGTCCTGCCCTGAAGCCATGTTCATGTTTCATGAACTTCAAATGCTCGCATGTCTATATGACATGCATATGAGTGAACACTGTAGAAGGCTTACTTAAATAAATAAACTAGGAAAACGCTTAAGTCCCGCCGCGTTGTTGGATGAGCGTAATTGGTGCATTGAGCTGCCATGTGATATGCGAATTTTCTGTTGTTCTGTGGCAAAATCATTACTAAGTTGAAATTTTTTTAAAATTAAATTAAATTAAATTAAAAATTAACTTAATTTTTTTTAAATTTTTTTAATAAATCGTAATTGTTAAAATAATCGTAAAATTGCGATTTTTATAAGAAATAATTTCTCGATTGCGCTCAAATTTTACACTTATATATTAATTCATAAAATAAAGGTTCTGCGAAAAAATCATTACAATCGGATAAAACATGTAGGTGTTATAAGTCAAAGAATTGTTAAAAAAAAGAAAAAACCTGTAAAATTTCGATTTTTATGATAAATATGTTTTCAATTGCGCTCAAATTTCCCAAAAATATCTTAATTCATAAAATAAAGGTTCTGTGCAAAAATAATTAAAATCGGATAAAGCATGTAGGTGTTATAAGTCGAAGAAATTTTTTAAAAATTGAAAAAAATCGTGAAATTGCGATTTTCATGAGAAAAAATTTTCCGATTGCGCTCAAAAACGTGGCAGTTCTAAGTTCAGAGATTTCGAAGGCCTCCATAAAATTTCATCGCAATCGGAGTATCGGTTTAGCCGGAATCGTGTGGACAAACAGACAAAAATACAAAAAAAAAAAAGAAAGAAAAAAAAAAAAAAAAACATTCCGGATTTTTTTCTCCAGTGTAGTGAAATGGAATCTTCGCTTCGCTCGCTATGCTCATCCAATAAATAGATAGATAGATAGATTTTTTTCCATCTGAGCAGTACATTGTAAGAAGAAAAATTGCACAATTACCACTGTGGGACTTGTCAATACATAAAAACATACACAATATCATTTTCATAAACATAGGTACATGAAATTACTGTTGACATTATATGAGACTAATGCATAAGCCTCTGCCTTCATACAACCAACCAAACCAAACAACTGATCAAAATTACAGTACATAGATTATAATTTAGTAAATAATACAAATCTGAAGTCAATAAAATCAATGGAATCAATACATACATAAGCCTCTGCCTTCATACGATCAATCAACCAGAATTAAAATATATGGTTTAATAAATAATACAAATATGAAGTCAATAAACTATTTCTAACGTTGTTGTATTACTTAAAATTTATGATTTAGGGATTCTTGAACGAGTAAAAACATTCATTGAGAAGAAGTTGCTTCACTGCTTTTTTGAAGTGGAGCAGGAACTCTTCGTGTGTGGACTCCTGATGGGTAAAATATTTGAAAATGAACTAGTAATTTTTAATATAGCAAAGTGAGCGTAGGGAGCCAATAGAATAAATCTATTATCGATTTTGTCTGCTATAGAACTTTATAACATCAACTTTGTTGATATAAATAATTAATTCACATTTGTAAATGTCATATTATTTGTTTTTTCCTCATGTATGTATTAATTATCTTTATATTTAGTGCGAGGATTCTATGAAGGGGAAGCCAAACAGCTATGCAACACGGTACACATGTTCACCGACCTTGGGATAACAGGTGGAGGGTGTTGTAATTGTTCTCTCAGAGTCAGATATAACTGGTGAACCAACGGTCTCATGTGTTCCACGTCGCACAGGAACGGCTAGTTAATTACATATTTATTGAAGGGCTGTTTGTCGCGGTTCAAACACCATTTTGTAACAATAGGGAAAATAAGAACAAGAAACAAGTATCAATTCATAAACTTTACATATCAAACACACATTCTGAGACTGAATAATGAGGGAAAAGAAGTTATAGTGCAGTGGGTACCTGCACACTGCAATCTGCATGGTAATGAGAAGGCAGACTTCTTGGCAAAGAGGGGCAGCATGATGCCACAAACTGAGAAGGCTCCGTCTTATAAGGCAGTTAAGTCCCATCTAACATCTGCTGGTAAGAATTCGGTGCAGAGGAAGTGGGAGGAGGGTGCTAAGGACAAGCCATGGCAAAGTATAGTATCAAGAAAGACAAAACCACCCTAATAATAATAATAATAATAATAATAATAATAATAATAATAATAATAATAATAATAATTCAAATTTTGTTCAACTAAACAGTTTAATCAATACTTCATTTGAATTTAGTCAAGATATCTGCATGGAGTTTGGAGTAGACAAGTGTAAGACGCTACATATCGAAAAGGGTAAGGTTACGCAGGCAGAAGAGTTCCAGATAGATGATGGAAATAGGATTGGAGTAATGGATGATAACGAAGTATACAAATATTTAGGATTCTCACAAGCTGCCAGAATTGAACATAAAGTAATGAAAGAAAAATTGATAGATACATACAAGAAGCGACTAAAATCTATCCTCAAGACGCAACTAAACGGTAAAAGCAAGATCACAGCAATAAATACATATGCTATACCAGTACTGACATATTCATTCGGAATCATTAAATGGACACAGACAGACATCCACGCGCTGGAAATATTAACTCGTACTACACTTACTAAACACAGAATGCATCATCTTAAATCAGCAATAGAGAGATTGACACTTCCAAGAGAACAAGGAGGACGATGCCTAATTGATCTGAACAACTTATATTATAAACAACTAGACATTGTGATACTCAAGCCCTTAAAGTTGCCCGACTCTGGACTTGGCAGACTAATTTACATTGATAATTTTGATTACTAGCTCAGACTTAAAGCATAAAACTCATTAAAAGAAAATTACTTTTTTACTAATTATTCCCACAATAATTAATTAATTAAACACCTGAAAGGCCTGTCACAAAATACACGTCCTTACATTCAACCTAATCCTACCTTACTTCCTTACGGCGGCGGGATACTTGCCGTCGGACTCCAGCCAGCCCTCCGTAGCGACGATAACAATGCCTACGTCCGGTTAACCTTAGGGTAGGAATTGTCAGGGTGTCTAACTACTGGAAAATATACTGCATAAGTGTTGAACAATGTCTGGTTCACTATTGACAATTGCAATATGGTGATACAAATTTCTTACTAATTTACCTGCCTAACGAGCTCGTGAATTCCTATTTCGACTGAACTATTATTAGGTGAACAATACAACGTTTTTTATGAAAAAATATCTTAAGTTTACAAAATACAAAAATGATAAATTGAACTGTCATTTGACAGGTACTTCACCTTCTGCCGTAGAATTGTTTTTAATCCAATTGTGGAGACTTGATGATACGATGACACTATTTTTTTATATGCGCACATTGACACTTTGTAGTACTATTCTTTACGTTGCACTATGGGAATACGTAGATTTATCTTGAGGCGGAACGATGATAAATGTTGACGGGTTAATCCATTGATATGGGCGATGTCGGGAGTCGATCTACACTCCTAGGCATCCAACATCAGCTTACACGATTGGTCCTCCTTTAGACGAGAATTCTCGATGATTCTATTGTTGAGTGGTGTCAACAGACACACGTAGATTTTTATATTTATTGTTGATCAATGATCATGACACGTTACTGGTGATATATTAATCTGGTTATTCGGATATTTATAACATTAGCGCCGTTACAGTTTGAAGAAACAATATTTACTTTGACGAAAAACAGTCACTCTTACTTACTCAATCAGCACTCCTTGAGTGGTCTGATGACAACGAAGAATAATCAAACCAAGTTTGATTATTTATTATTAAAATTTACTTAGCGATGATATTTTCGACGAATTTTGTTGATATGAACCACATTTGACTTGGTTGAACCGAAGACTATTAAATTACTACGTTGACATAAACTGATTATTCAATCACTCAAACAAATTTATTGCACTTCACAATTACTTTTCCCGATTAACTCAATATTGCCTTTACCACCACACTTCACCCGAACCGAACCGAAATCTAGGTTTCTGATTGCCACCCGAAGCTGTAGCAACCATCTAGCAATTAAACCTCGCGCGACGCCATAGCGGTACGTGGCTGAATCGATGGCCTCCGCTCGAAGACTTTCCCAACACAACACGTCCACCCGTGGACACCGCCACCGAACAACTCTACCGAGCAACCCTCCATGTCTTCAAAAACACCAGTATGGCCCCTCAATGACGTGATGAAGCCTCTCAGATTCCTAGTATCTGACCAATTATATACCCGAGCTATCTCAACTTGAGACCACAGTCCCTGGGTTAAAATACTTGGACTTAAGCCCTTTGTCAAGCCATCCTATTGACTCACCCCTAACTATAGAAAGAAACCACTCTCAAAAATACTGCGTAGCAGCTACTCGGAATCAAGATAACATCTGTTATTTCGGCTAGGTAACCAGTCAACCGAACAATAATCGCCGACTAGCTGGCATCTGACGGCTTACGCTGAGCTCAACGCCATACACTCTGTCCAGACCTCTGTCTCCGACCAACATGATTTCTATTCACCAATTCCTTGAAAACCAATTACCTGAAGGGCACTACGCCTCTGCGTTGAGATTTTAGACTGAAATCTAATTCCTAAATACTTCCAAACCTTGAGTTTCGTTCTAGAAGATTCATTATGATTATTTTATTATTAATATTGAGTTGTCTAATTAATGAAGTTGGCTTTATGCATGGCATGTAATTAAGAATATGATTGATTAATAATTAGAGTTAAACTTGAGATGCAAATTTTAGTATGCAAATTTGAATAAAAAATCAAAGATTGGAAGCAGCCTACACTACCTAACATCACAACATTTTAAGAAAATATTTTTTTACAAAGAGCAACCAATCAACACTGCATAGGGCTGTGGTGCTAGCTGACAAATCATTAACTCCACTCAATCTAGCAAACGAAAATGTCAATCTACAAGGGAAACTCATAACTGACGCTTCAAAAGAGTTACGTCTCTCAGAAAAGACCCTACACAAGAGACATTATGATGAACTACATAAAGGTCACGTAGATATTAAAGCATCAAATAGGTGGTTAAACAACGGGGAACTATTTGGAGAAACAGAAGGTTTTATGCTGGCTATTCAAGACAGAGTGATTGCAACGAAAAATTATAAAAAATACATTATACAAGATGCGACAGTAAACGATCAATGTAGAAAATGTAGTGTAAGGGGTGAAACAATCGAACACATCATATCCGGGTGCCAGTCACTATGTCAAACGGATTACCTCTACAGACATTACCAAGTAGCTAACATTATTCACCAAAAACTAGCAATCAAGTACAACCTCATTGATACACACACACCTTACTACAAATACAAACCGGAGAAAGTACTAGATAGCAAAGATTTCAAATTATATTACGACCGCACAGTTATAACAGACCAAACTATACATCACAACAGACCGGATATAATTATAATTGACAAGAAGAAACAAGAAACTACCCTTATTGACGTTGCTGTCCCAATGTGCCATAACGTCGAGACTACATGGAAGAAAAAAATTGACAAGTATAGTGAACTTGCAATTGAGATCAAGAAGATGTGGAAACAGAAAAAGGTAAATACAATCCCATACGTGATATCGGCTAATGGCATCATACCGAAGAAGCTACATGAAAGCATTAAACAACTAGATCTTCCACCCAATGTTTACATCGAGACTCAAAAGGCAGTAATACTCAACACGTGTAGAATAGTTCGTAAATTTCTAAACTAAGAATGATACTTCGAGATTCCGAGACAGCTTCCATCCTGACATGGTTTTCGTGGTTTCCCATAGTCCGAAGAGCAAATGCTAGGATGGCGACGAGAAATCGGCCACGACCGTACACAGCAGAAAGAAAACATCATCTACAAACTATATTATAAATGACTTACTTTAGTTAGAGTTAAGACAAAGTAATAATGTAGGTATGTAATATAGATACACATGGAAGTACTTGACGTAAGTCCGTACAACATGTTAGCTCCGGTTTTGACCGAGTTTGTATGAAATACATCCAATAAAATAATAATAATAATAATCTTTATTGTAATTCCAGTATACAAATTACAAAAGGTGATATTCATTTGTTTACATGAAGGGATGAGAGCTCCTCCCTACAAAATGTTCTTCCATATTACCTGCTACATATATTTCACTATTACTTATTTACTACCGGTACATAAACTATAAGAAAAAAAAGAGAAGAGAAGAAACAACTAACATTAGGCCTGCATTAATAACTAGACTAGGCCTGTGACTAGTATTTAACAAAGCATTTTAAGAACAGAAAGGTCTCATCTGCCCAGTTCAGACTAGACACAGGGTATGATCGTTTTGGGTTAACATTTACACAAAGTAAAAATGGCAGATTCAAGCCTATGCAGCTTGTGCAGTAAGGAAGAACAGAATCGACAACATCTTTTCAGTTGTGAAAGGACTAAGTCTGAACTTGACGCAATGCCAAATGGCATGACGAATGTACAAAGGGAATCCTGTCTATAGGGTAACACAACAACACATGATGGCCGAGTAGGCCGATTGGAGGCATATGAAAAGAA
>JAMZAV010016239.1:0-10779 GCA_024449915.1 Sweltsa coloradensis | reverse complement strand
TTTCATTCTCTCATTTTCATGCTTATCATGCCTCAGCCAATCACTTAATCATTAAGCTCCCACCTATCATTAGTAATCACTAAGCTAGTGAGTGTACGACACTCATTCCAGACGAGACGGAGGACGCAGCCTTGCTGCGCACGCACCCAGTGAGGACAGGCGTCCCGGTGAGTCAGCCAGGGATATGCAAATACCCCTGTGCTCATGTGGTATGTGATTGCTTCCATCTTGTGTGTCTCCGATGTCCGGGTTTTCTTATTCATAAGTTTTTTCAATTTAGTTTCGTGCCGGAGCTAGCAAAGCGCGCCCCTTGGCCTTTGTTTATAATACGACTAATCATCATAATTAGCCTAAGTAGAACTTTCCCAGTAGTCGTCAGGCCGAAGAGTTACAAACTACTTTGTTTTTATGTTCATATAATTTTCGTAACATGACGACAGTAACCATAGCAAATTTAATAAAAAGCATTGTATCTTGGGAACTAGGTACAGATTGTAAACAAAATAAACAAAAGAAGGTAGTTTTGTTTCTAGGAAATCTGTTTTGAAAGCACTGCATCCACCGTTGCTTGATGTATCATGAGAAATTAACTATAAGTAATTATGTTGACATTATTTTATTATCGCATGATATTATGTAGTGAAGAATAAATCAGGTGACCACCGGTTTGACCGGTACAGTACCGTTTTCATAACACTTGTACCGGTGTCCCAAGAAACAAATAAAAATTACGTTTTTGTACCGGTTTGCAATTTTAGTGAGAAAGTGACCTGGTATTTTCTTAACTATACCGTGCATGGAAAGATAATGTTTTATAAAAAAAATATGCTCCTCTGATAATACTTATAGTAAAAACAATGAAAAAGTTTTTCCACTTCCAAGAAGATAATTCATTTTCTCTAGGGGTTTGCGAGTATTATTAATGATTTTGGTGGAGGTGCCGGGTCGCGCTCGTGTGTGAAACGTAAAAATCGTTAGGCCTATACATTTTTGACGCTGCCTTACAAATGCTGATAATTTACCATAATAGCAATAATATAAGTCTTATGATACAAATTTATATTCATTTAGGAAGTTTTGACTTTTCGGGGAAACAAAATATAATAAACATATGTCACTATCGTGTTTGTGCACAAACGCAAAAATGTGACTTTTTATCAATTTTACTTTGATATTCAATGCCAATTTACGAGAACGTTTGAAAAACATATTGTTGGTTATCAGTCTTAAAAACATGCTGTCACATGTGTTATAATACTTCAATGCACAGATAATTATACGAAGTCGCCGAGATAGTGCATGACATGCGTTTGTTCGCTGCGCGTCTTATTTACTTCCGCTGTCGCGACGAGCACATTGTGAGATATATAAGCGCCAAACCGCTCATACTTACCATTCGGCCATGTAGTATCAACAAATGTCTTGGTGATTTAGCTGTGTAAGTTTTTATAAATGCTATGTTAATTTCAGGTCATTGAACATTTCGACGGACTGTAATAATATACTAATAGTGTAATGTAATAATGTAACGCATATGTTGTCTAAGTTACGCAGCCGAGTCGACGTCTTTGTTCGCAGTCACAGGAAAAGCACGAGGGATGGGTTTCATACACTTGATAATGTTTGTGCTTGTAATGGAGAACAATGACGCGTTTATGCTAGTCTAGTCTGCATACTGTATAGTACCTTGTTTGCTGTGTTGCCTTCGTGTTATCTAGGAGAACAATCATGGCTGCCGTGCGATATGAACACTTCAAGTGTTGAATTGCCAATTTTGACTAACTAACAAAAGGAATTGAAGTTTTCTTGGAAATTATTTTTTACATGTACAAAGTAAGCTTACATAATATGTTACGCGCTCCCGCCAATCTTCCTCATCTTTCGCTTGGAAAATTTAAATTTAAATTAAATATTTCCCGTAATACCCAAAAACTGTACAGTTAATGTGTGCACAAGTTTACTCTGGAAGCAGTTTTCTTACACGCCCAGTGAATACTCTTCCGATTTTATTTATTTATATAAACTCTGTTCTAATGAGTTTTGTCTTGATGAGTTCGTGTAGTATCGTATACATCACATTCACATTAAATCTTGGAGATGACTTTATGTGGCCAAGCAGTTATTCGGCAGCCAATCATATTAAATAAATGAACAACGTTCATAAAACTAGATTTGTTGTGTACAGGGCGCGTCAACCGTTCGGTTATGATGCTCCACTCTAAGGGATTTAGGGAGGAAAATCCTATGCTGGTCAGAACCAGCCACGAGTAGGTGAAAGAAAAGGGGGTTCTCACGTCGTGGTCGTCATCGTCTTTGGCATCGTTCGTGTTATCATGGTCATCGTCGTCAAGGGGGTTGTCAGGAAAGGGGTAGAGGTCCCCGACGACGACTGCCAGAGGTCGCATCTTTTCGGGGAGTATATATACTTCTCTTTTGTACTTACCAGCTGATGTTTGCGAGATGAGATACGATATGCAGAGCAATGCTCTGTGCCAAATGCACGACCATATGGTTTAGGCCTACGTAAAGCGTACACATATCTCACATTCATGACGTAGGTTAGAATAAAGTAGGTGGTCTAGTCTACGATTTTAATTATACCTTTATATGGCGTAGTACTGCGTGTATACTGTATAGGGTCTACTGCGGTATTGCACTGTATCTTGTGGATGGTCAATTGGTCATCATTATTAATTAATTGATGAATTTAAACAAGAATAATGACATTACCTTTAGAGAATGACATACCGTGTTGACAACAAAAACATACGAAAAATCACCGACTGATAGCGACTATATCTGAATTGTTTTTTTATATCGTAGGCTGTGGCCTATTTTTCAAATAAAAAATCTAAACAAATGCTACCGATATTTTTAAAAATCCCATTTTATTTATTGTAGGTTTAAATCGAAATGGATTGCGCTCATTTTGTTAGCAGTTCTCAGTTACCTGGTCACGGACGTCTGTTTAAAATTTCAGCTCAATCTATTTAGCCGTTCGGCCGTATGAGCCTGGACAGACAAACAGACATTGGACAATGGTCACGGCCAAGGCCCGATCGAGTAGAGCGTAACAGAATCCTCATTCGCTTCGCTCACTCGTCTAATAATTGGTATTTAACGCTGCCCGTTACATGGTTCTTGAAGTCGTGCACCTTGGCCGGGTATTAACTATTGCTGAAATCACTTACTACTACTTTAAGTTCTAATTGGACGCAGTCATACCTCATTATACAACTATTAATTTGTATTTTAAGCTTCACGTTACTCGATTATATCGATGTCACACCAGAAGTTCCATAAATACTTGTTGGTATTAAACGCGTACTGAAGCCAAACTTTCATGTGCAATAACTAATAGGTATTGATCGCGGCAAGCTACACGCTCACCGAAGTCACATAATGCAAGTACTAGGTTTTAACGTGGCACATTACACGTTCACCGAAATCACATTATGCAAATACTAATTGTTTTTTACGTGGCACATTACACGTTCACCGACGTCGCATTATGCAAGTACGAATTGGTATTTAACGTGGCACATTACATGCGTACAAAACCACACAGTGGCGCAAAAAAGTAGGACAGAATCGTGACGGAATTCTACGCCGCTCGCATCGTAAGAATTGATCAATAATTGATAGTTCACCCACCGGGTAGGAGCAACCCACCCTGATCGTCCCTCATGAACAATTCATGAACTGGGAGGGCGGATTTGCTCCTTCATTATTCATGAACTTTTCTAAAACTGCAAGGCGTTGTCATGTAACGACAGATTTACAATTTAGAATTAACTTTATTTAATTTCTGCCACTGGCTTACTTGTCAAAAACTTTTGATTTGACCTACTTTTAAAAAGTAAACATTTCGCTCTTCTCTTCAAGACGGCGAGATATAAAATACGTTCACAGAAGACATCTTGTCGGCAGCCAAGCTCTCCTTCAAAAGTTTTCGGCTGTGAATGCTGTGGGATATAGAAGTTGAGCCAAGCATTTCATTCTTTCTTCCTAGTTTCGCATAGAAAAGAAGTAAGATCATTTGGCGTGTTGACAAGGGCTAAGCCAACCATTTACATCATTTAAATACATGCAATTTTAAAAAAATATTTCGCTTAATACATTATTTTCATCACAATAGATTTGAAATGTGTGAGGCAGGTAGAAAAAACCATGTTCGCTACCAAGTTCGGTCACGCCAAAAAGGTGGAAAGGGAAAAATGCAGACAATAGACGGGACGACCGGTCCCGGTCTCGTCGCGGATGGTCACTTTGTATCTCAAGGATAGATAAACTTTAGTTACCCACCCACCCAGCAAGCCGGAAGTTTTTCGTCGATTTACGCAATATTTTAACACAGAACTGGTTATCGGATCGGGCTGATTTTTTTTTTTGTAGATCATGCACCACATATCAGGTCATTCGCCGTGTTTCAAGATTGTAAATTTTTCGGGGCAGCGTGTGCAGATAGCTGAAACCCCCCAACTCGGGTGGGAGTAAACAGGGTCGAGTTAGCCATCGCCTAGCTTGGCTGCGGGCGAACGACCGTCGCCCTAGATTACGTTCCAGTAGAAGCCATACAAGAATGTCATGCACACTTTAACATGCCTACGTGCTACATAATAAATTAATATTTGACGTGACATGTGTCAGAAAATTTAAGTAATTGATTCAAATTATTACATATTTAAATTATGTTAGAAGTTTTATTGCCAATTTGTCTGTTACATGTGTTCGGTTTGGCCCCGGACCTCACAGTGAATAGTAGTACTCTGCGCGACAGCGGAAGTAATAAGACGCGCGGCCGAACAAACGCATGTCATGCACTATCTCAGCGACTTCGTATAACTATCTGTGCATGATGTATTATAACACATGTGACAGCATGTTTTTAAGACTGATAAACCAACAATATGTTTTCAAACGTTTTCGTAAATTGGCATTAAATATCAAAGTAAAATTGAGTAATAAGTCACATTTTTGCGTTTTAGACCAATTTAAATACTCTAAAACTATTTTTAATGGGTAAATGTGGGTATTCACTGGAACGGTCGATTCGTCTTCTAAATAATCGTACAAAGTTATTGATTTAGAACAAGGATCAAAAGGGTGAAACGTGCATGCGGAAGCGTCGCGGCGCGCTCAAAACGGCATGTAGAACAAGGCGGATTCTTTTCGTATACGGTTTATGGTATGTATTTTGATATTAGGCTTTCTAAAAAAGTATAATGTCATCTTGTTCTACCGCCGGTAGGGGTCCAACTTTCATAACTTGCCGATTGCCGCTGCACGGATGCGAGAAGCCTTCGCCATTAGAGTAATTTGCACTGGAAAGTTATAAAAATTGTTTCCGTCACAAATTATAAGTGAACAACAATAATGGAATGAGTAAAAAAAAGTAAAAAAGTTTCCCTAGACGGGGCTCGAACCGACGTCCTCTTCGCATGCAAAACAAGAGCTCTAACCACTCTGCCAACAATGACCACGGTAAAACGTGCGGTCTAGAGTGATATTTATACAGATGCACGATAACTTGCGATAAGCGTAAACATTTGTCATGACTATTAGGACACTTTTAATAGTTATAAACGTTCTGTCGATATTTCTAGAGTGTAATTTACGTCTCTTTTCACAAGATGTACATTATAATATTTATTTGTCATTAAAAACTTCGGATGTGGCAGTCAGTCGCATGAAATCATCCAACTCGCCACCAAATAATATCTCGTGGTTTGAAACATAGGTTTGAAACGTGGCTGGTAATGCGGGTAGCCTAGGACCCAAGGGGAGAAGACGCAACTGTATTGGCAGAGCTACCGATAGCGGACGATTTAGTTTAGGTAGTCACCGCAAAATTTGAAAGCGCTCGGCCTGCTTCCGACTCTTAATGTGGCCTACCTACATGATACAATATATCAATCGTCAGAAAGAATAATATAATAACTGTTTTTCTCAGCACAGAACTCTTAGATTGTGACAGGGGGGCGTAGGCCTAGCCCCGGTTATGGTTTTTTATTTCACTAGGTATCACTTTTTTATATATTTAATATAAATACATTTATTTATTTAATTATATTAAAGAAACTGGGGTGTGAATCATTTTGGTTTAATGTAGGGACACAACTAACTTAAAATGATCTTGGCAGCAAAACAGTGTTGAGGTTAGAGATAGTTACTTTGCTGTTTTGTCTCTTCTCACAGCCTTAATCCATGTTTTTCTTCTTTCATTTGATGGTTACGTTAATAAAAACCTTGTCCGGTGTGGTAATAGATGTGCTAGTACACATTGGTACAGCCGGGGTCATATATAAATCAAGAGGTCTGAAAGATACCTCTTTCACCGACATCTCGTGGTCAACTCTTGGTGCCATTATTTATATCGCCCTGTGAACTGCATTTTCGACATAAATAAGAAACATGGCTGCTAATGTCAAAGGAAAATTCTCTATTCACCAGAGAAACTATCAAGCCTAGAAGAAATATAATATGGAAGGTAAAGAGAGCATTATATATCGATACCTTGGCCTAGGCATAGCATTAAGACTATGCCTTAGATCTTATATTTGCCTTAGTTTCTAATTAATTTTGAATAATTCTATATTGGCTGTCAAGTCTTATTTGCAAACCACTAAAGTTTGTTTTATGCTTTTGTTTTGATAAAATTGTATTTCACTTCTGACTGCCTTCTAGATATTGACTATTTTGTTGACCAAGAGTCTTTCAAAGCCTCCTAAATAATATAATAACATCAAATAGTCTAGGGGGCTTCCATCGATCGATAATGTAGTTCACAGGGCGAAATAATAATGGCACCAAGAGTTGACCACGAGATGTCGGTGAAAGAGGTATCTTTCAGACCTCTTGATTTATATATGACCCCGGCTGTACAAAACACCACTTATTATATTTAATTTGCTTGGGAGCCGCACAGACTTCCATGGCTTCCATTGTAGAGACCACTCCTGTCATACAAAAAGTGACATAGCCGCTAGGAAAAATGGCGGCCACTCGTTTTGCGCGCGCTTTAAAGATTGAATCTGTTCTTATTTTCTACAAGTAAAAACTAAACTAAACTTTAAAAAAGAATACAGGTGTTATTTATTTTTAAATCACAATCATATTTTAATATTTTTAGAATTCATGAGACTTCCCTATTGTTGGAATTTGGGACTAACTTAGATAGAAAATGGTCAGGGCGGATTTAACAGGCTCTATTTTATCGAATGTTGGAAGTGACCCAAAACAATAAAATTTTTAGTTTATGCAGATCGAAAGTAATGTAGGCTATTACACCCATTTGAGAGTGTGGTTAAATTTTCGGAAGTTAATTCAAGTGAACTAAGCAACCGCGCGTTCCGCATGGAAATATCTTAAAACGCATTTTAGGCCATCAAAATTACTGAATTACCCAAAACAAATTCGACTACGGCAAAAATAGCCTCCGGCGGCTGGGATTCGCCCCAGACCCCCAGCTTTACCACGCAACCCTGGGGGCCCGGGTTCTATTTGTGTCCCGGGTCGCTTACATAGTCCAAGTCCAGCCCTGGTCATCCAGTATCTTCTTTTCTTTCCACACAACTCTAATAACTATTATTAGGCCTAGCATAAAAAAAATCAAATAAAAAAACTTGATTGCCCGCCAGATTCAAATTTCTAAAAACAGCAATATTTTTGGGAAATCCGTAAATGACTGTAGAAATCCTGCTGTCCTTTTTTACTCAAAATATCCGTTAAAACAGAAAATTTATCCAAAAAAAAACGGCAGGCTTGCGTTAGGCTATAAAGTATATAAACAGCCGGTGTACCTGAATCATCTCGTTGTTGCCGTCCGTGAGGTAGGACAAGGCCCAGCAAACGTCAGCCAACACGTCCGTGTCCGTACTGTGAAAGAGCTCGTAAGCCACGGCAGTGCGATCCTCACGAGTTCGAAGTCTGGCGGTGGGTTCTTGTTACGGCACAGGTTGGAGATCGTCCAGACAATGTTGGGGAAAGCATGTTGCTCTGAGGAGAGGGAGAACAACGTTAGCGTAGCCTACACTCAACGCATAATATGCACACCTCAACACTTAAAAAGTAATAATATAGATAAAACGTTTATATTTTTATATAAAATAATGTAGCCCCTAGACTGTAGCCTGGGCCCTAGTAGCATAAATTTATCAGTACATTAGGCCTAAAATTGTTAATTAAATAATATGCAAAACCTAGGCCTACGTTAAATTAATTATCTAATTACAAAGCACAAATATTACATTTCAAATAAAGGCCAAATACTGATTCATGGGCCCACGTGCTTTAGGCCAACAAAATAAAAGGTCAAAAGTGTTTGATAGTTTTAATTTCAAGTTAAAAATGTGGGATGCAGCCATTATGCAAAACCTTTTTTCAAACTACAGTAGGCCTCCCTACCTATTTAAAAATTTCAGTACAGTCAAAATAGGGGTGGGGACTGGGGCATTTCTCAATGGTACCTATATAGAGTTAATAGTAGGGTTGCCATTTGATAATCGATATATTGATCGATACGATTATTTCCCAAAACAATCAATAATCGGCTAAGACTTCCGAATCGATCATCGCGCCCTTCCATAATTTTGTAATTAACCGCTCGCTCTGCAAAACTATAAAATAATTCCATTCAAGACATTAATCGCTTACTCCGTAAAAAATTCGTCCACTGCAAGATCTACAACATGCAAAATCTCCGCAAGTTGTGAAGTCCGTAGCGCAACGCATCGCCCCCGCCATCGCTGGGCCTGCAGACGCCGTTTGCTCAACCTCGCCTCGTCACAACTGAAATTGTAGTAACGCCTCTCACGGTCAATCACAAACCGCGCCAACTCGGTATCGCTTTACTTCATTCCATAGTGCTAAGATAATAATAATCTTATCAGTTCTCTCGGACCAATATTACGTCGTCTTCCATGTTGTAAGTAATAAATATCAGAGCATTGAAGTTAGTACTTACTGGGCGATTGATAATATCTCCTAAATGAATGAACAACAATCACAACAAAAAGCTGAAATGAAACTTCACAGAACTAATATTTCGGGGGAAGCACGACCTTCACAAAGACTAAAACACGAGCCGGGTAGCATCTGTTTACACTCTACGTAGGTAGCGCGCACTCGTCGGGCCAGCCAGCCACGTGTGGGAGAGGGCGCGCTTTTGTAAGACGTCGCAAGCGTGGAAAAAAAACCCATTTTCAGCCAACAGAAGGAACCAAAGGATGCACTCGCAAAGGTCCACGGTTCGCGTCGGTATGCAAGAAAGTATAGGCCAGGCCTAATTTTTTTTTGATTATCGATCGACATAAAATATTGATAATCCATTCGACTATTGATATTCAAATTCATATCGAATGACAACCCTAATTAATTGATGTCAGTTACAAACGCTAAAGCAGCGACAACAGTTGAATGGAATCCAACTTTAATAGACACGGATGCTTCTTTTAAATATGTTATATATTACTCATGCAATGTTGCTAGAATAATATTCATCGCAGACTTATTAGGCCTATTATCTCAAAGGATCAGTTTAAATCATAAATTAATTAATAAGGATGACAAAATTTTTGATAGGCCTACACATTTTAATTTTTGGTTTGAATATTGCAATGTAGGCCTTTTGGGAAATTTAAACTGCAAAATCAACAAAATTAAACTCATGTAGGCCTTCATTGTATTACAGCATTTTTTTATATGTATGGTTTTACCATTTTAATTTTTAATTTTTTTGCGGGTACTTGTTCATTATATTATAGAGACCCCTCAAAAGGAAAGTAGGTAGCGGGGTTTTTGGGGGGGGGGAGGCGAAGCGCCGTGGGGGAGGGATCATGAAGTGTGTTGCCGTGGTCAGCTAGGCCCCTCCATCCCCACTAACCTACTTTTTTCTTTTTGGGGGGTCCCGATGATGAACATGTAGGTAACACACAGTAGGTAGGCCTACTAATTTGCTGCTTTAGATTATTTTTTTTGTTATTATTATTATTATTATTATTATTATTATTATTATTATTATTATTATTATTTATAAAACCCTGGTAACCGCCATACAGCCTGGGTACAAATGTTGAGATGCTCTCATAATTTAATGTTTTAAAGTGGGTATAATCCCCTATGAAAATGTTGTATACATTTTGTATACAATTGTATACAACAAGGGCCTGTATTTAACCTGTATTCAGTTCGTATACAATTTGTATACAGGATTGGTCAAAAATGGTTGTATTCAAATTGTATACATAATACAAATTGTATACAATCTGTATTAAATATACAAATTTTTATAAACCTGTATATTATATACAATCATTCTGTTCATACAAATTATGTACAACTTGTATGTAAAAGTATACAAAATGTATACAATTTGTGTGTGGTTAGTATACAAAATGTAGTCAGTTTGTATACAAAAACGTATTCACATTGTATGCAATTTACAGTCAACAGGTTTTTTAAGATGTTGCCAGGTTGGAAAGGAAAGGTACCGGTAAAAAATCATTAAAAAATTAAGACCTAGTTTTTATTAATGGTGTAAAATGAACTAGGGTTGAACGAGAGTTCTTACTTGGGTTTTAATTTTACTTTTTATCGTCCTTAGTAGGCCCCAAAAGCTTTCACCGTAACACAAATGCAACGAAACTAGGCCTATAAAGACCAAACTTTTTGATGTTACTTGAGTACGTAAATCGGGAGTTATTACGCGAGTTGAAATTTCAATAGCCCAGCTTTGTAAGTGACCGTTGGTCTATGAAAATAAAACCGCCTGTTTTTTAC
>JAMZAV010016238.1:0-10566 GCA_024449915.1 Sweltsa coloradensis | reverse complement strand
GTACTCTGGTATAAATGTCTTTGTAAAAGATGGTTGAAGGGCGCCCTAAGTTTCTCACGTCGTTCGTTCGTTAGTTATAGAATAAATCGCAATAAGTTTGTTGCTCATCTTAGGAGAGAGAAAGATAAATATTTTGAAGAAAAAATTGATTCCAATAGATATGATTCTAGAGAAATGTGGAAAACCTTAAAAAGAGTTATAGATCAACAAAAGAGTGTTCCAATTTAATGTCACTGATGCTATATCATTTGAAATACAACGGCAATGATCATTTAGCAAACAATTTACAAATATTTTGTTAATAGCATTAGTGATATCATTGAAAGTATTGAAGAGCCAAAGTCAAGGGTACGGAGATGAAAGATTGTACAAAGGATAATAGTGACATGCTTTTAATTTCAAGCAATCGAAGAAATATTTCTCATGATATCGTACTTTTACGATTTTTTTCGATTTTTAGTGCGATATTTCGTAACATTTGGGCCGATTCTGACCAATGGGTGGGCTAAACGTTCATATTTCACATGGACATTAAGGTAACGGGATGTATTGCTTTTTGAAAGAAAAAGTTGAAAAAAATTAGCCAGAATCCATTAATTAATTAATTATTGTATTTTACCTGCCCAGAGGGCAGGAAGGCTAATGCAGGGCAAGTGTGCCCTCTGTAGCCTAACACATGATAACAGATTTACAAATTAAACATTACATGAAAACAACAAGAGAACATGACATTTATAAAGTTAGACAAATTGAAGGCAAAAGCGGATAGGGGTACTTGAATCGCGGTAGAGGTCAGAATCCATAGAATTAAGGTTTAAATACGAGTTTTTTTAGGTTTATAATAACAATTTACAAGTAACAATAGACACTTGACAACAATCACCAACAATGCGTTCAAAAGGCACTTGATAAGTACCGTACATAGATCCCACTCAAACTAAAAACTTACAAAAAAGCTCATCCATCAACGCGACGGGACTTACTTCATACACATTTCTTTCTTTTCTTTATTTTCATTTACATACATAACTTTATTTGCTATTACTTTCTTCATCTTCAATTTATTTGTTATTTATACACTTAGAAAACAATCTAATCATCAAACATACTGCATTAACTTTCTAATTTACTTTCATTCACAGGCGGCGCAATATGACCTAACCGGTTGAAGCGCCCTAGTTTCTCACGTCGTCGTTGTTAAATTTTTAAATTTATCATTTTGTTGATTTGTAAATAGAGTATTTTGAATTTGAGAGATTTGTAAATTTATCATTTTGTTAATTTTTTGCAAATTTGGTATTTTGTTAATTTGTTACTTTGGTGAATTTGCTGAAATTTGTTAAATATGTCAATTTATCAAATTGTTAATTTGTAAATTTGGTATTAAAAATTAATATTTTTGTATATTGTTATGTGTTGTATTAAAATAGCTTTATTTTCCAAATAAAGAATGATAATGATAATGACATCATACACATTTTTAAAATTTATTTATTTTTATTCACATACATAACTTTTGTTTTGCTATTACTGTCATCATCAACATTTTATTTTGCTATTTATACACTTAGAAAATAATATAACTTAATTAAACACACCATAAACTCATCTCATCAACTTTCAACATCACAGGCGGCGCAATATGACCTAACCGGTTGAAGCGTAGGTAGGTTGCTAGGTTTGCAATAAAATCACGGATCAAAACACTATTAGCTAGACCTACTTGTATGTTATATTATATGATTGTGATTAACTAGAATATGAGTAGGCATGCATTTTGGAACACGTGTTTTTTAGGGGCAATACCATACTTAGGGCAATATTGACGTTGAGCCTCCGTAATATGCCGTGCAGGGACCCATTATTGCAGGTTGCCTACCCCTGCCAGGTTTTCCAGGTACAGATTAGCAAAACAATTAGGTGCTTTGGTGATAGAAACTTGAAATTCTCACCCAGTGTAGGTAAAATTAGGCTTAACTTACAGGGGAGGATTGGGGTGATAATGTTTGGGTTTGGGGTTGAACATTTCGAAAAAAAATATATTGATGTCACCTTTGGTTTCATGTTGGATTTCTACGATCTTAAGTAGGTTTTTCACAAAATCTTCAAACAGAATGGATGTCTGGGCCCGGGGTAGAATTGGCCCAGCCTGGCGCTGCAAATCGCAAAAGAGATTCAAGAGAAAAAGTCCACCTCGCAAACATCAGCTAAAGTAAGAAGGGTAGTATTTTACTCCCCGAAACTAAAGGAGAGCTCTGGCAATCGTCGTCGAAGACACCGCCCCCTTCCCTTGACGACCTCCCCGACGACGATGACGAGGTGACACCACGAACGATCGATGACAAAGACGATGACGACCCGCGCGACGTGAGAAATCTCCCCTTTCCTCCCCTATCCGTGGTTGGTTCTGACCAGCATGGGCCCCTCCTCCACAAAGCCCCTAGGCTACAGTGATGCATTATGACCTATCGGTTGACGCGCCCTTAATCCGATTAAACCAAAAATTTAAACAGAATGGTGTTAAAATATGAAGAGTGACCCTAATTTGGACATGATGACCTGTGTAATGACCTGTTTTAAAAAATTGTTAGACATAGTCATGTGACCAATCTTTTTTAAAGCTTAGATGAAGTAGAATACGGGTAGAATAAGGGAAAAATAAAAAAATTCAACGTTATATAAACACTTAGAAAACAACATAATCATCAATTAATATATTATTAATCATTCATCAACTCTCTATATCATAGGCGGGCGCCAAAATGACCTAATAGTGGTAGCGGTACACGACATGAAAAAGGGACAATACTGCACTTTTTGAACACGGTTTGCCGCTTTGCACAGTTGTAGGTGGGACCAAAACTAATATTTAAGGATGTGGAGGCACTCGAAATTTCCCTTTAGAATTCAAAATGGCGGCCATTTTTCAAAACGATGTCCTCAGTTACAAAAACTCTTTTTGATGTGTCTAATAAATCATGTTTGTACGTTTTGTATATTTCCGACTCGATAACTCGAAAATAATGTCAAAATAAAAATCTGGGTGAAATTTCTAGAAGGTTTTAACATGTATTTAGTAGTATTTTCAAGAAAATCTTCTTAGATTGGGTACGACGTAGAAACTCCTTTACCCTACCCCTGTAATTGCTTCCAGCATTAAATTTTTATGATTATAATGTTTAATTTAAAACCGAATTCATTTTTTACTTATGTCCAGCCCATTGCTGCGGGCAACCAGAGGTGTTTCAACAGGGGGGTTTAGGATTATTGTGCTGATTAATATGCTGCTCTTTTTTTAGCTCGGTTTGGCACTTGGCTCAGTTAAAAAGTTTTGGTACCCAAAAGTTTTTTTTTAAAATGTGGAGGCAATAAAAATTCCTTTTGAACCCAAGATGGCGGCGGTTTTTTTGGAATGTTAAACCTTTAGTAACAAAATTCTTGCAGTTTTTCAAATTCATCTGTGTTTGGGAGTCTTTTTTCGTATGTAAGTGACTCTCAGAATACAAATATTACTACAATATTAAAGTAAAATAACAAAAAATTGAGAAACTGAATATTTTGTAGAATTTAAACTCAATACTGGAGTTAACTTGGCTTGTGTTTACTTTTGTGACGTTGTTAAGAGGAGTCGCTGAGGCTGGCTCGGAGACGGAGTCTCAGAACTCAGTTTTCTGTTTTTCTTTCTTTCGGGTAAACGGTTATTAACGTCGGTATAATATTTCACACGAACTTTTATAAAGAATCCATCTATAAGATCCATTACGCGTACTCCTTAATTAATTCATTAATTTGAATTCACAAATCGTAAATCTCCTTAATTTACTCAAATTTTGGTGAACTTTGGGAATTTATTACAAGTGTACAGATTATTTAACGCATATTTGAATACTGGGATATCAACGATTAAATCCAATGTGAACTAGCAGGTTAATTTGGTTTCATCGTAATATAAACGGTTGGGTGATAATTATTTTTTAGAATTGAAATCCATGTTTTGGGATTTCCAATTTTTTTCGCGTTTTGGACTTATGTCTCGCAATTGACCTTTTTGGCCCCATTACTTGCAACCAAGTGTGGATATCTACATAAAAGTACTTCATTAACATGCATGCAAAATTTGGGTAATGTATTACCAACCGTTCAGGAATAAATCATCAACACCTGCAGGGGGCCAACTTTTCAGAACGACTGTGGGTGCTCAAAACATAGACAAACTATATGGGGTAGAGCAGTGGCGATTCTGGAGTAGTTTAAAGGGTGAGGTGAAATTAATATCACGTAGGTAGTATATGGGGACTACACGGGGGGTTCGGGGGGCGAAGCCCCCAAACAATAGTCGAAAATTGTGAAAATCAGGTTTTAGAGTGCGTTTGGTGCTTTTTAGAAAAAGTTGTGGCGAATGCAATACCAAAATAATGTAGTTTTTGTGCAGTCAAAACTGAAACCCACCAAATAGAAGTGAGTCACTGAGGTGATAGATTATATTACATCCCCGCTAGTGTTTGGCACTGGGGGCTTTGCGGTAGTTTCGAATCAGCCCTACTAAAATTATTGTTACATTGAAAAAATAAATCTTGGCATAATACCATTCAATTCCGTATGTGTGTGGATGCGCAGAAGAACTGCCGTTTGTGACTGATGATGTTTGTGTGGGTGCACAGCTCCTACATAAATCTATCTCTGGGTGCTTTGGCTCTCCTGCACCCACGGAGCTGGCGCCTATGAACACCTGAGTGAGCGCTTTTTGGGGGGGCCATGCAAGCTCAGCAAAGTTTAGTCCCAAAGGCAACTTAAAAATGGTAGCTGTACCTGTTCAAAGAATCTCTCAAAAGCATAGTTTCCTTGGTTTCTTGTTTTGATCACAAAACATTACTCTCACTGATTGACAATTCATTTAAAAGACCTTGAAAAGCCTCTCAAACACAGCTCTCAGCGTTCACCGTGAGTTCTGTAGTAGAAAACTTTTATAATCTACAAGACTCCCAGACCATTCTCTGCCCCTTGCCTTAGATAACGCACACGAACAAAATAATGCTCTTTTTAACGGTGACCGACCGTGGTGTAAGGGGGGGGCCTAACAGAAGATCCAGTGGCTCTTTGGAGGTGGTCAGTAAGTTGCAGGTCCTAAAGTCTGCAGGGTTACACAGTGAATTTATTCCCGCACAAGATGAAACCCCCAAATATTCTTCGACAACATGAGCAATATCGCATACCAGACATGTTAGGAAGACACTTGCGCTCAGATTTTAGATTTTAGATTTCAGATTCAGATTTTTGCACGCTTTATTCAACTTCATTGATCAGATAATATATAACATAGAAAACAAACATTGATTTACATAATATGAAGGTGAATGCCCACATGAGAGAGGCTTGTGTGTGGGCGCATAATATTTTTGTGGCAATCAGGTTTAGATGGCAGATGACGTTGGGAAACTTGGTATGTATACCTAATTATGTAGTATTCAATCAAAGTATATAAATGTATGTGTATAAAATAAAGTATATAATGTATAAAATATATACAAATGATACCACTACAGTGGGTATTATGTAAGCTAGGTACTTAAATTTATAAAGTGGATTCTTAGTGTTACAAATTTTAACAATCTTATTATTATTGATTCATAGCAGTTTTCGACTCAAAAGACCAGTTTTCTAGAATTTGGTAATACGTTCCCTTGGAATTAAGCGAAGATCTTATAGTAATTGCAGCCGGGTGTTAGTGAGCAAGGAAGGTGTTGACACAAAAAAACTCTTGTAGATGATGGCATCAATCTGTATAAAGGGTTTTAAAAGGAGGTACTAATAGTTGATAATTGATAACTACTTTTCAACCTTAAGACAGTGAACAAAAAGATCTTCACGGCCCAAACTAAAAATTACGTCGGGAGGCAACAAGAATAAAAAGTGTGATGACTGATGAGCAGCTTTTCTTAAACTATTCATTGTAAGTCCAGCCAGGGAAATTGAATTAGATGACTTTTTTCCGCACGAAAATCAGGCTTGTCCCCCTTCGATTTCAGCAAATGGTGAGCTGCGCATAGGTAACAAAGGCAAACTGACCCTTAGGGATCAGAATTTTCACACATTTACTGATTGTAAACAGTTTTCTGCTTTTAATTTCAAAGGCAAGCGGTCTGCCAAGAGAGCAATGTGTGAACTTAGTGAAGAACGCGGCATAGAAGTAATAAATGCTTAAACAGAAATCTTAAATACCTATATTCTTCACTAAATACCTATCAAATTAGTCGATTTGTGATAAAAGCCGTAGTGAATTTGTAAACTGTACGTATCATTAATATTTGAGGTCAAATTCGTGTTCTCTGGCTCAAATTCATATGGACTTGACACCAAACATGATATTTTAGTCGTTTTTGAGCAAAAATTTGAGTTCAAAAGGTCATTCCAAAAATTGCCGCCATCTTGGATTCGAAGGGAAATTTAAAGCCTCCAATCTTAAAAAAATCTTTTGGGTACCAGCTTCAAACGAGCCAAGTGCCAAACCGCGTTAAAAAAGGGAGCATATTAATCAGCACAAAATCATTAACCACCTGTTGAGCACCTCTGGTTGCGCAGCAATGAAATGGCCAAAAAGTAAAAAAATGAATTTTGGTTTAAATTAAACATTTAAATCAAATAATTTTATGTAAAAGCATTTACAAGGGTAGGGTAAAGAGTTTTTATGTCGGACCCAATTATGAAGATTTTCTTGAAAATACTACTAAATATAAATGTTTTAAAATTCTAGAATTCACCTGGATTTTTATTTAAACAATTATTTTTGTGCTATTCGAGTCGGAAATATACGAAAAAAGATACCAAACATGATTTATTAGACACATCAAAAGAATTTTGTATCTGAAAACATCGTTTTGAAAAATGGCCGCCATTTGAATTCTAAGGGAAATTTTGGTGCCTCCACATCCTTAAAAATTACTTTGGTTCCACCTACAAACTGTGCCAAAGTGGCAAACCGTGTTCAAAAAGTGCAGTATTATTTTGCGTACCGCTACCACTATAACCGGAGAAGCGCCCTAGTTTCTCACGTCGTCGTCTTGACTTCATTGAAAGGGTGCCGTTTACAACTCCCTAAGATATCGGAAGATGGGGTGTTTCTTGATCATGTACGAAGTATAGTCGAATTCGGGGACCTCCCTATCCTTTTGACGACCTCCTATGAAGACTATGATTTTGGGTCTGGGCCTGTGGTAGAATAGGCCCAGAGCATGGCTCTGCTAATCGTAAAAGGCGATTCAAGAGAAAAAGCCCACCTTGCAAATTTTAGCTAGAGGGAAGAATATAACTACCCGAAATTAGAGGCGAGCACTGGGACGATGACAACCGCGACGTTATAATCCCCTCTTTCTCCTCCTATTCGGGGCTGGTTCTGACAAGCATCAGCATGAGCCCCTTCTCCCCCGTCTGGGCCCGGGGTCGAATTGGCCCAGAGCATGGCTCTGCTAATCGTAAAAGTCGATCCAAGAGAAAAAGTCCATCCTGCAAACATCAGCTAGTAAGAAGGTAGTATATTACTCCCCGAATCTAGAGGCGAGCTCTGGCAATCGTCGCCGGGGACCTTGCCCCCTGCCTTGACGACCCCCGGCGACGATGACAAAGACAATGACACACGAACAATGACAAAGACAATGACGACCGCGACGGAGAAACCCCCTTCCTCCCCTTTCCGTGGCTGGTCTGACCAGCATGGGCCTCTCTTCCTCCCCCCCCCCTCCCAGGTTAGAGTGGGCATTATGACCTAACGGTTGACGCGTCTTTATCCAAATAAACAAAAAAAAAAAAAAAAAATCTCATCAACTCTCTATATCATAGGCGGCGCCATATGACCTAAACGAGAGAAGCGCCCTAGTTTCTCACGTCGTCGTCTTGACTTCATTGAAAGGGTGCCGTTTTACAACTCCCTAAGATTGAAGATGGGGGTGTGTTTCTTGATCATGTACGAAGTATAGTCGAATTCGGGACCTCCTATCCTTTTGACGACCTCCCTATGAAGACTATGATTTTGGGTCTGGGCCGGGGGTAGAATAGGCCCAGAGCATGGCTCTGCTAATCTTTAAAAGGCGATTCAAGAGAAAAAGCCCACCTTGCAAATTTTAGCTAGAGGGAAGAATAAAAACTACCCGAAATTAGAGGCGAGCACTGGGAACGATGACAACCGCGACGTTATAACCCCCTCTTTCCTCCTCCTATTCGGGGCTGGTTCTGACAAGCATCAGCATGAGCCCCTTCCCCCCCGTCTGGGCCCGGGTAGAATTGGGGCCCAGAGCATGGCTCTGCTAATCGTAAAAGGCGTTTTCAAGAGAAAAAGTCCACCTCGCAAACATCAGTAGTATGAAGGGTAGTATTTAACTCCTGAAAATAGAGGCGAGCTCTGGAAAATCGTCGTCGGGGCCTGCCCCTTTCCCTTGACGACCCTCGACGACGATGACAAGACACAACGAACGATGACAAAGACGATGACGACCGCGACGTGGAACCCCTTTCCTCCCCTTACCCGTGGCGGGTTTTCTGAACAGCATGGGCCCCTCCTCCCCTCCCCCCTAGGTTAGAGAGGTGCATTATGACCTAACGGTGACGCGTCCTTAATTCAAATAAACCAAATAAAACCAATGAGCCCCTTCTCCCTATATCTCCCTAGGCTAGAGAGGTGCATTATGCCCTAAGGGTTGACGCGCCCTTAATCTAAATAACAAAAATGACCATGACAACACGAACGATGGCAATACGTGTTTAAACCGCGAATTGAGAACACCCCATTTCTTTTTCCTATATCTTGGCTGATACTGACCAGCATAGGCCTATCCCCCCATACCCCAGGATAGAGGGGGCGCATTATGATTCAATGGTTGACGCGCCCTTAATTTAAATAAATTTAAAACTAACAAGCTAACTCCTCACCTGTGCGGGCGTGTGTACTCCAAGGCAGGTAGAATGAGGTCGTCCAGAGGACATCAATGTCGTCCAAGAGGTGCTGAGATAGGTCACCGGCTCCGTCGTGCGCTGCGCAGTCCCCCAAAACGGGACCCGACGCCACCTGGAGAGAACAAATAAAGTGTTTTAATTATATACGACTTTAATTGCCCCAAACTAGAGGCGAGCTCTGGCAGTCGTCTTCGGGGACCTCTCTCTTCCCTTGATCACCCCCCCGACGACGACGGACCCACGAACTTTTCATCAAGGACGACAGTCACTATGATAAACGCGACATGAGAACCCCCACCCACCCTTTCCTCACCCTACCCTTGATTGGGACATTCAGTTTCCTCCCTACTGCATGCCGTGTCCCTAGGCTAGAGTGGTGCATTATGACCTTTCGGTTGACGCCCCCTTAAATCCAAATAAAGTTTATAAATTAGTCTATTGATGTTATTTGTTAGCAAAATTTATTTAATTCACATCATAAATATTTATTTTGCAATAAGTTAATTAATTTTAATATCGTTATCACAATCATCTTTATAATTTCCATTTCTTTTATTAACTTAGAAAACGACACAAAACACAACCAACAACAAATTTTATTAATCTTAAACAAAATCAGAGGCGGCGCAATATGGCCTATACCCGGTTTATGCGCCCTACTTCCTGAAGGGTTTACCGAGACGGACCAAATAATTGTACCACGATGTGAGACCCCCCCACCCCCACCCCCACTTTGGGCCTTTCCTCCCCACAGCCGCTAGGCTAGAGTGGTGCATATGACCTAATGGTTGGGCTTTCCTTAAATCCCAATAAAGTTTCTAATTAGTCTTTTGATGTTATTTGTTTAAAACAATTTTTTAATCACATCATAAATATTTATTTTGCAAAAAGTTAATTAATTTTGATATCATTATCACAATCATCATTATCATTTGTATTTATTTTATAAACTTAGAAAACAATACAAAACACAAACAACAATAAATTTAATTAGTAATCTTAAAAAAAATCACAGGCGCGCAATATGGCCTATGTCCGTTTATGCGCCCCAGTTTCTGAAGGGTTTATCGATAAGGACCAAATTGGACCACGACGTGAGAGTGAGCCCCCCACCCCCCCCCCCCCCCTTGGGCCTTTCCCCCATTAGGACCTAATGGTTGGACGCCCCCTTTAAAACAAAAAAAACCTACAACTTTTTACCAGCAGGCAGCCTGTATAGACAAAATCATGTAAAGTCCACATGGTAGGCGCGACTTCACCACCAGGGGTAGTCGCCTCTCCGACCGACACCTGACTGTTTATCTCTGGGAAGTTCAGTCCCTGGATCTCAAGCCAGGACCTCACGTACTCAAGGTCAAAACTCCTCAGAGGGTTCGGGTACCGGAAGTTTCCTCCCCCCCCTGAAACAAAATGTGCAGTACAGGTTTTGGATATATAACTCAAAAAATGGATTAATATAGGCATATCATCTGAAACAATAAATCATAAATCTGTGTGTAGAGTCCCGTCTGGGCCCGGGGTAGAATTTGTTCAAAGCATGGCTCTGCTAAGATTAAAAAGTTCATCTTTAAACAAACTAAAGGCGAGGCTCTGGTGGGTGCTAACGGGATCAACGGTTTCCCC